>JASDQU011508194.1:10731-22658 GCA_032191745.1 Picea mariana
TGGAATTTTGTTTTTAGTTTTCTTAGTATTGTTTAGAGTTTTTATTTTTATTTTTTTTAATTTACTTTACATTTCAAATATTTTTTTATTATTTTTTTTCCAAAAGAATATATATTTTTTTAAATTGTTGTTTTTTTTTTCTATTTAGTGTTTTTTGCAACTTGTTTTTTAATTTTATTTTAATTTTTTTTATTTGGGTTTTGAATATACTTTTTTAAATGTGTTTTTTTTTTGTTTTAAAAAACAAACCAAGAGGATTTTCTACTTTCTCTTTAGTTTTATGTAAATTAGAAAAAACATTAGTAAATAAAATTTCAAGTGATCATTTTGGGTCCAATTTTGGGTTTTTTATTTGCATAGGGATTTGTTGCCAAGGACACCATTTTAATTAGGTTGTAATTAGCTATAATTTTAACATTTAGAAAAGAAAAAAAAATTGGAGTGTCACTTTTTTATTTAGGTCTTGATTTTAAGGTTTTTCTGAGCAACTATTTGATATTTTAAGGACATGCTTGAAAAAAGTTGAAATTTTTACACGATTAAAATAATGGTACTACCGGTAGCACCACTTTTTTATTTGGGGATTGTTTTTCATTTCTTTTTATGCAAAAATATGGCTTTTAAGGGCTAGAGTTCTCATTTTGAGGTCACAGTTCACATTAACTCGGTAAATTTGTTAAAATTGGTCTAATGTGTCGTTAGTATTTTTTTTTGTAAATAAAAATATATATATTACCTTAGAGAATATTCATAGCAATACACATGTCAAGGTTTGCCACATCTTATACCATACAAATGGAAACTAGAATAGGTGGCTTGAAAAATAGGAAAACATGTTTCTGTTCACAGTACCAAAACAAAACTACTCCCAAGTCTAACTATAACTGTGGCCTCTCTGAAGTGAAAGTGAAGGGTTGGAAACATGTCAAGAAATGTCGCTTGGCTAGCTCACTTGACAAAGAGTCAAACAATATATCTAGGCAACGACTGAGTGTGTCCTGGCGATGGAATTGGTCAGCCATGTCCCATCGCATTTTGAAGATTAGCCACAAATGATCTTTTGAGAACCTGAGGGGACTGGCCAGTTCCAGCATTGGGGCTGCAATGTTTGGAGTCTCATGAACACCTGGTCCAAACGATACTATTTCTTCCTCTAGCCATTTTGGAGGAATCTCTTCCTCAACCATACAACCACCCAATTCTATCCCAATATGGACGTTTGGAGGCTGGTTAACATTTGGAACAGTCAACATTGTTGTTTCCTCCATCCATTATGGAGGAATCTCTTCCTCAACCACACAACCACCCAAATCTGTCATAGGATGGACATTTGGAGGCACATTACCATTTGGTACAGTCAACATAGTGGATTCCTCTAGCCATTCTTGAGGAATCTCTTCCTCATTTGGACAACCACCTGATTATGTCACAGGGTTGATGCTTTCAGGCGATTTTTCTGAATCGTAAAGGGGGTTATGAGGGTCAGAGGCAGTTCACAAGGGTTCATTGATCCAATTTTGATCAGACTAGGGAGGGCTAATAGGGCTAATGAAGGGGATGGGGGTGGAGAGAGGGTCGAACAGGGGCTAGGTCAACGGTGTCGAGCCATGAACTTGTAATAGGTCGGCCAGCACTTGGGCTTTCTCTTTTCATGCGACATTGGAGGGACATAGATGAAAACAATAGCTCAACACCAAAGGGGAGAAATACTAGGCAAGGAATTGGAAGTTGAGTGTGAATCTAGAATTAAATAACCATTTATATGTCTTACGTTCATAAAAACAACAAAAGTGATAGGGGAAGGATCCATAAAGACTAAAGTGATGGTGACTATATTCCTAATACCTGCCCTAGTAAGACTCAACCGATGCTATATGTTTTCGATTAAAACATCCTTCATGTGCAGGGGCAATACCTCCCTTCTAGATTAAATTCTAGGCATGATGAGTTGACAAGTAGGAAGGTTGGTGGTTGTGGGCGTTAAATAAGCCAGGTGCATGTGTTCCAAGTGTTACATGGTAGCCAGGTGTCACTCCATCTACGATAATGTGTCGTTAGGTTAAAACGTGTTTCTTAGTGTTGTTATTTAGTATGTATTACTATGCATTTGTAATCTAACATTCACAATATGTTCCTGTTAGGTAGCTAGAGAGGTAGTAGTGGGGGACCAGAGGGCCCATAGCGATAATAATGAAGGTCATTCAATGTAAGGTGGACTAGGTCCACTATATTATTAAATAAGGCCCATTATGGTAGTTATATATAATAAATGGGTAGTTAGATATAATAAATGTAAGAGGAATTCTTAGAAGGTTCTACTTCTATAAAATTCATCCTCTAGAATGTTCTTAGGTGATTGTAGCACTATATAAAGGGGTTCAAGCAGTGTAATGAGATATCAAGAGAATTATTGTATTTGGAGAGGTAGCTCAATAGGAGGATGCCCCCTCAAAGAGGAAAGTGAACATGAGAGGATCCCTTCCATAATAGGATCCATTGTATGGTGTTTCCCTACCCTAAGGGTTTGATAGTAATAAAATAGATTTTGCACATTGTTATTGTATATCTGTTGTGGTTATTTTTTATTCATTCTTTGGTTCTTAACAAGTGGTATCAAAGCACTTTTCTTGGTAGACATTGGGGGCAAATATTTTTTATTTTTGCAGATTTTGTTTTTTTCAGAGAGAAAAAAAGAGGACCGTGATATTTCATAAATTTTTGGTATATTTTTGTGCAAAATTTGAAGAAAAATGTTTTATATCTGAGTTCCTCTCAAAAAAAAACCCAAGTTGAAAAAACAAATTGTCTGAAACGAAGTCCGGAAAGTCAAGATATTGAAGTTTTAAAATCTACAAATTTTCAGGGTTTTTTCCACGGAGGACAGTGTGATTGTTTTTATTTTTGTAGCATCCGGAGGCCGAATTTACCAAAAACAATTACAGATCTGAGTTCCTCTCACAATTTCACCCAATTTAAAAAAAAAAAAACCGAAACGGAGTCTGGGATGTGAAGTTATGAGCATTTTAAATTCAACAGTTTTTCAAGGTTTTTCCGGAAAACGCCAGGATTTTCTGCAGTAATTTATTGTTCTATTTTTGAGGTTTTTTTGTGATGATGTCAGGACTGCAGAGTTCAAAAATTTAATAGGGTTCTTAGATGACTATTTCTTCTCAAATCCTCAAAGAAATTCTACATATTATTAAATAATTCAAAGCCCAAGTGTTTGACAGATTGGATGACATTGTAGATGGCCTCACAGACGACCTCAATGACAGTTTTTGTAGTCTTCAAGATTCATTGGATAACATGTGAGAGAGATTTATTCTAGAGGACATCTGGGATGAATATAATCAAGAAATATATGTTTGGTATGATTTTGAGGCCGATTGTGATGATTGGTATATGAATACTTGTCATTTTTTGGATGACAACCTCTTCCATATTTTATTTGATGACTCTAATCCACCTTATGTAGAGAGAATAAATGTGACAAATCCATAGCCAATGATTATTACCAATGTCCATCCTGCATATTCTACAGTGGTATTATTCCTTCCAAATTATGCTATGACCCTTTTCCACTATGTGGATGGATCTTGTTATTTGGATCCACATGACGGGGTCAGTATTTGGAGCATCATTTTGAGTTGGTTATTGGGTTTCAAAATCTTCCATGGAGAGTTCACATGAGCACTTGGACATGGGACCCAAGCTTACAGTGGCAGTTGAACTACTTCAGCATGTTGGCTTTCTTTTCTACATGGGACCTTGGTTCTCTAGTCTTCTTCAGCATTATGGTCCACAATTATCCATGGGACCCTGGTATATGGTTGTACGTCAAGTGTTGAGGACAACGCTTTCATAAGGGGGATGGAATGTTAGTTATCTAGAGAGGTATTAGCGGGGGCTCAGAGAGCCCATAGTGATAATAATGCTGGTCATTCAATGTAAGGTGGACTAGGTCCACTATATTATTAAATAAGACCCACTATGGTAGTTAGATATAATAAATGGATAGTTAGATATAATAAATGTAAGAGAAATTCTTAGAAGGCTCTACTTCTAGAAGATTCCTCCTCTAGAATGTTCTTAGGTGATGGTAGCACTATATAAAGGGGTTCAAGCAATGTAATGAGATATGAAGAGAATTATTGTATTTGGAGATGTAGCTCAATAGGAAGATGCCTCCTCGAAGAAGCAAGTGAATAGGAGAGCATCCATTCCATAATAGGATCCATTGTATGGTGTTGCCCTACCCTAAGGGTTTGATAGTAATAAAAGAGATTTTGCATATTTTTCTTGTATATCTGTTGTGGTGCTTTTGTATTCAGTCTTTGGTTCTTAACAGTTCCTTCCATAGAATGATTTGATGACTCATATTCTCATTGATATTAATGACTACATTGATCTATGGATTAACATTTGATTGGTCTATGTTCTTTGTTTAAATAGAGTGTAGGGTCATTTGTTGATGATTGATTGTGAAAATCTCTCTTGTAATATTTTTCTTTTACATTAATAAGTTTCCTCAAGTTGCCATGTTGGATAGGGGCATGGATGTTTCCCCACATGGGTTTTACCACGTAAAAACATTAGTGTGTTGATATTTTATCTAGTTGTGTGAGTGGTTACTAAAGGTTTTCATCCTATTTTGGAATACCCTATGTTGTTGAACATGGTATCAGAGGATATCAAAGACCCTTTGAAAACTTGTTCCTATTGTAGATCAATATCTTGAAGTTGTGTTGACACATCTCTAGTTTCTACTATTTTTGAACATTTGTATGCTAAGAGGAGTATCTTGTTGCATCTGGAGTACTCATTTTAGTTAGGAATTGTTTTTTTTACTATAAAAAGTTTTTGTCTTCCCAAGATACAACCATTTCAATCAAACCTAGAGGCATAAGCTTGAATCCACCCATTTTAAAATTTTTACAGAGACAATATTTCAGTTTTATATTTAGGTTTTCTGATTTTTTTTTTTTTGGGTTGCTACTCTTTCTAGTCTACATATCCTCTTTTACATGTGCTTTGTATGATCTCGAAAAATCAAATACAATGTGGAAGGTGTTTTCTTGTCTCTGTATGTTCTTTTATGTGTGCTTTGTGCAATGTCGGTAAATAAAAAACATAAAGAAAACATGCATTTTCTACGCAAGCTAATAAAGATCTAACCAATTGTTGTTGTCTCGAAGTGATTTTTTTTTGTGTGTAAACAAATGAAAATAAGTGTTTTTTTAGCACGCAATTTAAGTTTGTCTTCAACAACAACAACGACAACACCCCCATCCTCATTCTTAAGATCACAATGTATTTTGCACTATCTCACTTGGTTGAAAGTTGTTTTATTTAGTAAGAGGTCTTGAGTTCAAGTCCTTTTTTTGTTAACTTTTGAAAATGTTCATGTATTTATTGCAAAGCGCATTTCACTTAAATTATAAAAGTGAATCACTATTACATAACTTTAATATTTTATTTTAAGTTATTTTTTCATGCAACTTTCATTTATAAAGTAACTTCATTGTTTTAGTGATGTTCACTTGTTCTACAAAAATGGAACACTTCATAAGTAACTTATTTAAAAGTGAGCTTATAGGAAAAGTCAAATAATGAGGAGCATCACCATGTGGACCAAGTTGTAATTGTCACGTGGCTCTTTGGTTACCATTTAGGCATTTTTTAAAAGGGGTATAACTTTTATATCCGAAGTCTGTTTTTAGTGCCATTTATTTCAATTTAAGTTTTTTTTTCAATTTAAGCTATGTTTTCAAGAGATTTCCATATAGTGCATCATTTCAAGACTTTAAATCCATATTCTCTACCTATTTTAATATGTATTCTCCTATTGATCTTTAGCTTACCAATACCAACTACTTATCATAGAAATATGATATGGAGGATGTACTAAGAAGTAAAGCATTGTATCAGGTTACCTTTGGAAAATAACAAGAACCCACTGATGATGAAAATTAAGTAAAATGGGATAATAGAATTTCCAAAGAACATTGACTAATCAGAATGTCCATCTCTCATGATTTCAGGTTCCACCTTTAAAGAATTAATGCCCTCAATGAAGCTTGGGAAAATATTTAGGCTATGTTTGGTTAAAACAATATTACTCAAGCCCACCGGTTAGAAAATATATTAATGAATTTAAGTCCAAATGTTTTTCTATGCATTGAAGATTATTTATCTAAGTTAAAAACACTTATGATTTTATGTATAGACTACAAATTAGATCTAAAGAAATATCGATGCATATATGTTGTTCTTTATAATCTTGGTAATGCATATTCTATCTTTTTATATACCAATTATGCCACTGGAGAAGATCCAACTCCAAGGAGTGATTATAAAGAACATTTTCTCTAGTCTGTTTGTGATGATTTGTGTAATATCCCCGAAAATAATTAATTATTAAATTCTATATGCACTTTGGAATTTATTTCTGTTTTTGGAAAATTTGTATTTGGAAAATTATTGCCATTTATGGCAATTCTGAATTCCGAATTTGATTAATTGTAATTAGTTATTGTGACTTTTGGGAAAATGTTTGATTTTCCCAACCAAATCTTTGACTATGACACATGTAAAAGACAAATATTTTTATATTAATTGTTGAAGGACAAATGGAACAACCAGGTTGAAATCAGCTGACCATGACTCCATGAGTGGGGAACAAACTTGAACCACCTTAGGGCTAAATTTTACAAGTGGAAAATGAGGAATTTGGCCACTAGCAACCCCTGAAAATCATGGATTTGTAAAGCTACGAAAATTCCCAAAGGGGGAAAAGGACCTAAGCGCAAAATGTTTTTTGGGATATACAACATATGGGAGGAGGCATGACATTGCTTAGTATCTTCGAGAAAGGATATCACTTGTTGTTATGAACACTATTTTTAGTGTGACGCAAGGGGATTTATGATATGAAAGAGGACTGTAGTGAAAGAGGATCATTGGAATTCACCCTTATGGACTCATGGTCAGGCTTGGGGGTGAACGAAGCAAGTAGTTTGGTTGTTCTGTTCTACGGTTGGGTGGAACTTGGCTATTCCATTTGTGTTCCATATTCGATTTCAGATATGTTATTCTACCTGTTCTATTGATGAATATTTTACTGTGTATTAAGTTGATAGGTGTTAGCACATATTTTTTATTATGGGGTTATTTCCTTAGGAAATGAACCCTTGGTGAAACAATGTAGGAAAAGGGTGATTGCACGACCCACTTTTGGTATTTATCCTAATTTTTAGGTGATTTGATGGTTTGGGCGTGTTATGATAAGGAGAATGCAAATGTCAACGGATGAGCTTAGCGCTCTTAGATCTACGATCCATAGCCAATATTGGAACCCCCCAAACTTTTTCCTTTAGAGGGGGGTCTGAGATGGTGGTTTTCTAGTGTGGCCCCCCCCACTATTGTGTCACATCCTCAGTAACTTAGACACCCCCGCACTTTAACACTTACCACCTACCCCCCCTTCCAATATAACCACCAGACCGCTTCCTCTTACCACACATGCTCTCACAGACACATGTCCTCCACTCACAGTCCTGCGTGCTTGTCCCTCTCCCACTGTCACATCTCTCCCTCTCACCTCCCAACATCTAGCCTCCACTTATCCTCCATGTCACCTCCACTATGTTGTCATATTTCCCCCCCGACCTACCACCGCATCCTCTCTCCTTTGCCACCTCACCCTCACACTTTTTCATCTCATCTCCCTCTTGCTAGAGCTCACACATTCCCAGTCACTGCCACCCACTTCCTTCCACCTAGTCATCGTTCACTCACTGCATCCTGTGGGTTTTCTCCAGGAATCCCTCCCACTCATCGTTGTTAGCGTCCACGTTCGTCTGCCAACATTCCTTGCAAAAGTCCAGCAAACATAGGGGTGCCAAATTGACTCAAGATCCTCCTGATCTCGATGCAAGTAGTTAATGAAGGTGGGGGAGATGGTTGAGACGTCATCTCCTTCCATAAATGGAAAGCTAGAAAGGACTGGCAAATCGTAGCTCATGTTTGACAGAGAGCTGCATGTGCAGTCTGACAAAGAAGGTTCAGACGTAAGAGATTGTGTCTAACAGAAGACTGCATGAACAGTCTATCGAGAAGAATCAAACATAAAGCCTTGAATGCAGTGATTCGATGACTCCTTTGGTGTTTGTAGTCACTCCTGAGTATATGTAGGAATTTTTGATATTTTTTTATGGTCGGATGGTTGAGTAAGGCTCCTGCATTGTAAAATTTTGATGAAGTATACTGGTTCTCTGGTTATGTAACTTGATTTGAGACTTCTTGATCAATCTAAGTCATCCTCTTTTCACTTCTATGTAAACAGTTGTGCTATGACATTCGGGCATGGAGTATCCAACCGAGGTTCGTTATGATTTTGTAATGTAGGTTTGATTGCAATGGTATCATTACTAGTTTTAGTCATCTTTCTTCTTTATCTTATCTGCCTCTGATACTGAAGTGTCCATGATTGAAGGATTCACATGGATTGTTATAGCTGTATTGTGACGGATGTTTGATTACAATGTTGTTATAGTGTTCTTTAGTTTCCTGAAACTTTGAATCTAAGAGGATCTTACATTTGAATTTTTTCTTCTTTAGGCTGCTTGAAGACCTAATGTCCATATCATACCCTTTCACTTTCCTCACCAAAGTATTCCTTCTACTCACCTTTACTACAACTTACTGAATGAAGTTGATCAAGATCTCATTTTCTTGTGCGTGCGAGTCCATTTTTCTGAGTTAAAACGATATTAACTTGAGTCTTATCCATTTGACCTCTTTAAACTCATTCATAGTGACATATAACCTAATGGATACTGGCCTTATCTTCTTGTATATTTAGGGTGACTCTCAGTGCTAACATTCTTGGCGCCATTGTCAAGAAAAAAGTGAAGATATATTCTCAGGGAGAATGACAATGAATAGATCCAGTTATATGGTGAATTGAAGCTGGACACATTATTCTGACTGCATATCATTCACCTGGTGACTCTACAGTTAAAGAATCCAATGGAGACTCCATTGTTATGAAATCGATCAACGACTCCACTGGTTTGAAATGGACAATATATTAGCTCGAAGGTTTGTTCCTTTTAATTTCTCTCTTGTTCCTGTTTTTCCAAATGTTGTTCGTACTATCGATGACTGGGGTGATTTTTTTCCCATATTTAGAGAACATAAATATGACAGCCCTGCCGAGCATCTCCGTGAGTTTCATGAAATCATGCATCAGTGGGAAATACATCATGGTGATGTATTATTGAATATGTTCATGTTCTCATTAGAAGGAGATGCTCGTGAGTGGTATCACTCCTTGCTCCCTACTAGCATATCCTCCTTGGAGCAGTTTCATGCAGCTTTCAATAGACATTGTCAAGGGTATTATCCCGCTGATCTAATCTATCATAACTATTGTGAGGGATATAAATATTTTGTTCAAGATATGAATGTTTCTAATGAAGGAGATGCCTTGGGTGAGTTGGTGAAGCTAGTAGGAGAACTTTCTTCAGAAATAGAAAAATTGGGGGTAGATCATGTTTGTTTCTCTTATGAAGGAGATGCATAAGATATTTTGGTCTTTGAAAGAGACAATTTTGGCAGCCTTGTTTATGATGAAGAAGCGATTTCAAATATTGACCAAGAGCAGCCAAATCTTGATGAATATCCCCATGAAGATGATGATGATAAGATCCTTTCCATGGTTCATGTTTATTATAATTGTGAATTTGATCCTTGGGAGAGCCATGAAGGAGAAAAGGAGGACCTAAATGTGCATTTTATCTCCTATTCAGATCTTGTAAACAAGAAAATATCACCTGGAATTACCATCCATCATTCTAATGAAAGTGAAATCTTTTACAAAGAGCTGCATGATAAATATAGAGAGACATCTATTAATATACATGAGGTTATCGGAGAAGACAAAGGAGAAGTGGACCAACAGTATACATCATCCTTTCACTCACCTGGGCTTGGCATAGACATTCAGCTAGAGGTGAGCAGTTGTAAGATAGATCATGTTTGTTATTGCCAACCCAATAAGTTGTGTCACCTATTGTATGACATTGTAGGGGAGTACATGGAGTGGCATTTTTTTCAGGTATTGAATGTGATGTCCCAAAAAAATAAAATATTTAGAAATTTAAATTTGCTGGAAATTCATTCTGTTTTTAGTAAATTTGAATTGGAAAATTTTTGCCATTTATGGCAATTCCGAATTTTGAATTTGATGATTGTAATTAATGATTATGACTGTTGGGCAGAAACTTGACTTGACCCAACTGAATATTTGACTATGACACTTGTATGAAAACAAAATATTTTATATTTATTGCAGGAGGACAAATGGAACAACCATGTTAAATTTAGCTAACCATGAATCCATGAGTCGGGAACACATTGGAATTAACTCTGGGTTGATTGTTACAAGTGGAAAATCAGTGATTTGGCCATTGGCAGCCCTGAAAATCAGGGACTTAAAAAGCTGCAAAAATTACCCGTGGGAAGGGGAAAAGTCCTAGGAGAATTAATAAATAGCATATGTGAGGAGGCAGGACGCTGCCAAGTATGTTCGGAAGGAAGACTATGAGGTCTATTCTCTGTTTTCTTGTTGTTATGAGCACTACTGTGTGAGTGTAAGGCAAGGGAGATACTGTTGGAATTGAAGGACATTGTTGGAGAGGAAATTCTAATTCACCCTCATGGACTCATGGTCAGTCTAGTGGGTGAATCAGGAAAGTAGATTGGCTACCCTATTCTATGATTGGGTGGAACGTGGTTGTTCCCTTTGTCTTTCCACAATTTGACTCAGATAAGTAACTCTACCTTATACTAGTCCAATGTCATGTGTGCAATCTGGTTGCTTCTATGTGTAAATTTTGGTTGATCGAAGTGATGGAAAGATCTATTATTTTATTTCATAATCATTGTCTGGAAATAGACTCATTATGTAGATTTAATGTCAAATAGTTAATGAGATATTGGAATGTACCAAACAATAAAAATAAATCAATTATGTAGTATTTATTGATTTCATAATAGATTACAGACTACAGTGAGACTCTTAGTTATGTTAAGAAAGGGAAATATTTAAAATTGTTTGTATGAATACTTTAAGCCACGTGCACCAATAACTATGGCAGATTTCATCCTCCTACAAACTATTTACAGTATACAACAAAGCCTCCTCTAATGAGAATACTAATACAGTTTTCTTTCAAAGATAAATATACTCCTTAATACGGAGATATTAAGCGATACGTATATCGAACTGTGTGAATATATCCTGAGCATTTAGGTATAAACATATGAATCTTTCTAGATGATATAATATGACGCTAGAATAGACTGACCTATCAAGGTATTCAAAAGACTAGATAGATATACATAAAACATTCACATAGGAATATGATTCAAAAACTTATCCCAAACCCCATTGCAGAAAACTGAACATTTGTACATCAACATGGTAGTGGGGTACTTTGGTAATGACCCTATGGTTTAGAGGCACATCTATAGCATAACCTTTGTTGTAGATTTAGAGGCACATCTACAATAAAACTAATGTCATAAGTACAATGCTACAGGACATCTAGTATAATGGAGTAACGAAGCACACGAAAGGAAAAGTAAGCCCGATTTATTTTCTTGAAAATCCCAATCCCTTCAACCATAGATGGGTGAAATCATGAAGGTGGGTTACACTTTTGCTTGTTTTATGACAAAAAAAACGGTATTTTCACAAGTTATTCAACTTCTGACATATAAAAGTATTTTTTTTATTTAGAATTTCACTTTACAGTAAAAACAAAACTTGTGAAGAATTGTGTTAGCTTTCTAATGACTATTTTTCAATTTTTTTTTATCACGATTTGATATGTCAAATTGACAATTGTTTAACAGTATGT
>JASDQU011508196.1:9993-20711 GCA_032191745.1 Picea mariana
CTCAACATGCTTCAATTTTTTAAGATTCTCATTTTCTTGTTGAATAATTTTTTCTTCATGATTTTCTTCTTCTTCATTGGAATTTTCTTCTTCAGTGTCATTTATTTCAATCCTTGGATGAGGAAATTCAAATTCAACATGACCTACTCCTTCACAATTAAATCAAAAGAACTGACCTTTATTTTCTTCTTTGAAATCTGAGATGTTGTAATTTGCTTCAACTTCTTCTTATTCTTCTTCTGCTTCTCCCCTTACATAAAGGTCTTGTAGCTTGTCCCAAATATCTTTTGATGATTCAATTGATCCCACCTTGGATGTCACTAAATCTGTATCCATCCAAGATGGTATCTATTGCCAATTTGTTGTTCATTTTTTCTTCCTTCTGAGCTGCAGTCTTTGGTTTCTTCAAAGCATTATATCCTGAAGCAACTGAGAACCAAACATCTGCCCCAAGAGATTTCAAGTAATTTTCCATTATATTACTCTAGTATTCAAAATTTCTTCCATCAAATGGTGGAATCCCATTTGGAATTTTGTCTTCCATTTCTTCTTAGGATCTTCCTTTCAGTGGTTAAACTATACTGAAGGTAACCTGCTCTGATACCAATTGTTGATACTGAGAGGGGGGTGAATCAATATCAAGTATAATTTAAAACCTTTTTCAACTTATACTTAAACTAGTCAATTATATCCAATGAGCAATGAACAATAGTATAAGAGTTACACCAATACGCCACAATACACCATGCACAATATATGAGAAATAATCAATAGTTATTATTCAAGGGAAGTAATGACTTCCAAAGGTAGCTACAACTTCCAAATGTAAAGGGAGGGATAAACGTCCAAGATGAAGATACAATCCTCCAATATCAAGAGATATTTTAACTCTCGATCCTTGCCCCTTCCTTCCACCCNGAAACTTTACATTAAATCATCACCATCAACCAATCATCACATAGAACCTGATAATGCTTCCTGAGACTTCTTCAATTTCTGCAATTCTTCAATTCTTGGAGTACTTTGATCCTATAGATAATATTACTCAATGTATTCTCTAAAACTCCTCCAAGTTTCACTCCTTGAATCCTCCCAAAAAATAAGTTATAGAGAGAATGGTAGACCTTGTTCAATTATGGTTTATTCATGAGACTGAACTTGTACAGAATGCCCCGCGCTCAATATTTAACATCAGATTATGAAACTTGCATAAAATAAACTATAGTCTGTACAATTTCCAATGAAATTTGTCCCACGTTATTTGGATTCTCAATGAATAAGTTATGACTATTTTACCCCGAACACATGTTTATTGACTAGCTTCAGGACTGGTCACAAACCTTATCTTCCACACAGTGTATCTCCATAATTATAGTGACTCAAGAGATGAACTTTTTACCACAAGTACCTTGATAGGTATTATCAATACCATATCAATTTCACCATCTGAATCGTTCTAGAAAAAAACGTTATAGCAAAAATGGTAAGATGACCTGAAAATAACATACCTTAGAACACATCACCAAAAGACTTCATCCTCCCTTGAAATCCGGCCTTATTTACTTCTGATTTCCTCTAAAATTCGACTTGTGTGTCAAATGAATGTATAATGATATTTATTTATACCATTTATGTCACTTTCTTTTAACATTAGAGCCGACCTGACACTTTCTTATTTTGTATTTCTTTTCTTTAATTATCTTTAGGGCCTACATGTACTTCCTTCTTCAATTCACTTTGTCATCTTCAAAAATTCATTTCTCCTCAACCATGAGGATCCACGTGGAGTGCCACATACCACCAGAAACAAAATGATGTATATTATCCATCCATGGGTGTTGTATCTGCATGTGTATTTTCCTTCATGTCCAAATACCTTCATCAATATTGCGGTCCAAAACCCATGACTAGGGTTGACATCAATGACAACAACCAATCTTCCAACACATTTCAGAGGGATATGGATCATGATTTTCAGGGATTGATAGGAAAATTCATGGTGGACTATCAATATTATTTAATAGTACACTCAAAAACAAGGAACCATCATATTCATCACCTAAGGAAAGTTTTTGACAGGTGTAGGTTATATGGTGTTTCTTTAAATCCAAAAAAATGTTCATTTACTGTAACTCAAGGAAAACTATTGGGCCATATTGTGTGAAAGGAAGGAATCTATATCGATCCAAAGAGAGTTAAAGCTATAAATTAACTCAATCCCCCATCATCTAAGAAGGGATTTCAATCATTTTTTGGCAAGATCAACTTTGTAAGAAGATATGTCCCTGACTATGTAAGTATTGTGAAGCCGATTAATTTATTGTTGAAAAAGGACCAAAGGTTTGAATGGACCATGGATACACAAGAATATTTTAATAACATCAAAAAGGAAATCACTACAGCTCCATTCCTCATTAGCCTATATTTTCAAAGATACGCTACAGAAACGGTTGTTGCATCTATTTTTACTCAGAGGAATGCCAAGGGTGAAGAATTTCCAATTAGTTTCATGAGAAAGACCCTTCATGATTATGAATTGAGATATTCAAAATTTGAGAAGCAAGCTCTATCTCTTGTGAAAGAGGTGGCGCACTTTTGGACTTATATACTAAATTATCATGTCATTGTGTATGTTCCATCCTCTCATGTGAAGATGCTTTTAAATCAACAATTGAGAGAAGGAAAATGGGCAAACTGGCTGGCAAAGATTCAAGAATATGATATTGAAATTAAACCTTTAAAAGCAGTTAAAGGACAGGGTTTATGTAAGCTCATTGTAAATAATGATTCTTTGGATGGAGTAATTTTGATCTTAGTAGGAGAACCCATAGAAGTTTCAGAATGGTATAAAGATATTATATTCTACTTGAGGTCAGGACAATTTCTAGTCACCATGAACCTTAAAGAGACAAGAACATTTTATATGAAGTCAATTCAATATCTATTGATTGTTGATATATTGTTCAGGAGGAACTATGATGGCATATGTTTTAGATGTGTTGATGAAAGGAAAGCTCAAGAATTGATGAAATAATTCAATGAAGGTATGTGTGGTGGACATTTTTCACATACCGCCACCTCCCATAAAATAATAAGAGGTGTGTTTTATTGGCCATAAGTTTTTAAAGACTCATGTGCTACCATAAGAAAGTGTGTATCTTGTCAATAATTTTCAGGGAAAATGAAAAAATCTGCAGTGTCAAAACAACCTATATCTGTAGAACAACCATTTTACCAATGGGGACTCGATGTTGTTGGACCAATAAATCCAAAGTCAAGAAAAGCACATACATATATCCTCACCGCTACAGATTATTTTACGAAAATACCAGAAGCAGTAGCATTAAAAAGGGTTGATTCTGAAGAGTAGATTAACTTTCTCAAAGATAATATTTTGTCAAGGTTCGGTGTCCCAGAAAAATTCATTACTAACAATGGCTCGATTTTTATTAGTTAAAACTTTATAGAATTTTGTGGAGAATATGAGATTGTTAGCAGTCATCAAATTATTATCCACAAGGGAATGGTCTTGCACAATCCACTAATAACACACTCATTGAGATATTGAAGAAAACTATTGATAAGAACCAAAGGAATTGGCATTTGAATTTGACTAATGCTTTGTGGGCAAGCATAATGACTCCAAAAGACAACACTTGGATGCCGCTATACACATTTTTTTACAAGAAAGAAGCAAAAATGCCAGTTATCCTCAAGATAAATGCCTTGGCTTTGGTAGTAAATATAGAAGATGAAATAGAGAGTGAACTAGTTATTGAAATTGGAGGAAGAATGAAGTAAATCCTTGAATAGAACTTCTTAGAGACATCAAAGTATCAAAAAATATTTTGATCAAAATGCAACCATAAATAATTTTCAAATGGGAGAACTGGTGTTACTCTGGAACAAATCTAAGGAGATACCATCGATGCACACAAAATTCGAAGAACTTTGGGTTTGACCATATATCATTGAAAAGATATTGGTTTTCAATGCTTTTATGCTCAAATATATGAAGGGTAAAATGTTAATTCTTCGTATTAATGGGAAACATTTGAAAGGTTTCTTCGCCTAAAATTTTATCATTTCCTTGTACATAATTTTCATTTAATTTGTTTGTATATCCTTACCTTTCAACTCCATATCCCAATGAATGGAAGAATATAGTCATGAAGATTCTGGATTCTTGAAAACCCACAGGGGGTTATCATCCCACAGTTGAAGCTAGTTGTTGAGATCATTTTGTGCTTCCTTGTTTTCCTTCCACTTTCTATCTTCCCAACTTCATTTTTCCATTTCTTTTCCTTCTTCTACACCTCCCCTTATTTCCCTTTTTCTTTTGTCCTTTATTCTCTCCCTTTCTGGTCACTATACTCAGTCATATTTCAGTGATTGGTGGGTTCACGGGATGGTGGGTTGGCATACCTTTATATCCATCCACTTTCTCATGTCATAAGTCCACTACTACACTTAGAAATTTTTCAATTGCACAAGATCATAGGTTCAAACCCTCATCCTCCAAGTTATGTGATCTTCACTTTGCAAGCAAGGTTCCATGATCTACATTTTGACCATCAATTTTGTCGTGGGTGCCGGCCTCCAAAGTATTTTATTCCTTTTGCATGCAAGTTCGATCGATCGCCTTTCTACACTTAGTATATTTTTTATCATCCATAACCACGGGTTCACGGGTTCATGAAAAGTTTCATATTCAAACTCTCTCTCTCGTTTTTCCCCGAAATTTTGTTTCTTTTCCCAATACACATTAAGAGTTGTTTAATGCTAAAAAATGTTGTGCAGGCTCTGAAAAGATCGTCATTAATGATGAAAGGCTCAAGGAATTACTCATTAAATATTCATTTCCCAAGTGATTAAATTATCATTATCTCTCTGAAAATATTTATTTGAGGTTATTATCAAGATGAAGAAATAGTCTCATCAACCTATGGCAGCATCATCTAGACAACAGTTTTGTGGTGATACTCTTAATATCTTTGGTCATGAAGACCAAAACTTCCAGTGGTTAAGAGAATATTCATATTATTCCTCTCCTCTTGCACACAAAGATGTAATTCAGGCATATATAATCGCTCGTGATGGGTGTGTTCCTGAGGTTTTTTATTGTAAATAACTCATTGCATGGTGTGTGAACAAGTATGTACCAAGTCAAAGAATTATACAGTTCCAAGATCATTCTTCAATTTCTCTGTCGCCTCAAGTTTTTCGCAAGATGTTAAAGATACAGAGATGACTCTTACTTTCAAAGGTGAAGATTGTAGATAATTCCTTAAGAAACATAACAATGGGCTTGACCTCCTACTGGAATATTCGGACAATCCTGCATCTATCCCAGCAGACATAACTAGAATCCAGATTGAGTCTTTTAAAAACACTTATCGATAAATTGCATGGATATTTACCAGGTTGACAGGTCAGGAAAGCATTGCTTCTATCTCTCAAATGATTTTATATATTCTGTACTTTGTAGTGCAAGAACGAGCCATTTTTTATTGGGGAAAACTCATTTCTATTGAAATCTCATCCCAGTTATCACACTATAAAAAGGATAAAAAATTATTTATGGCCTCTTATCTTATATTTTCTATAGTGCATTGTTCTCAATTCCCAAACTTAACCATAAGTAATAGAGTGAATTGTGAAACAGATCCAATTACCTTTTGGTATCAGGCATTATGGAGACATAAGACCCCTATGTTTTTCTATCAAGTTTATAATAATTTTGTTTCATTCTTCAAAAGGTTGTTGTTGGGCGAAAACAATTCAAGGATATCTTACCAAGCTACCATATTTTTAGAGAAAAAAGGAATAATAGAACAAATAGAGAACCATAGTGTCATAAGGATATTTTAATTGAAAGAGAATCCTTGTTTTCTCCGATATCATGTATCTGAAAAACTATTCATTATAGAGGTGGCAAGGAAATATAACTTCTGGCTACATTTTTTCCATGAAAAAAATAAAATAAAAAATCTATTCCCCTGCCATGGAAGATTGGAGAGTTCATGTTCAAAAATTTAAATAAAATTGACGAAATTGCAAGTCATTTCAACAATGTGAATCTAAAATATGCTGAAAAGATCAAAGGTTTTGATCCAAACAAAATATTTGTGGGACATATGCTTTTAGTGGCTTTTAGTAACCCTTTCATTCAAACTATCTTGAACGAAGAAGAGAGGGTAACAACCAAATCACTCATGTGCACGATGTTGGCGATCTAGAAACATTACTTAGCAATAATGTTTTTTATAAGAAAAGGGGAAAAGGTCCTTGTGAAAGAAGTGTTCATTCTCCAATTGTTACTCCCAAGAATACTACATCCAAGAGAAATGCTCCAACGGGCCACCCATTTAAAAAGGTTGTCAACAATAGTTCCAGTGGAGGGGGAGAGAAGAATCCATCCCCTGGGAAAATTGAGAGTTCACACAAGATCTCCATGAGAAAAGGAAAAATTTAGTGCAAGAGGAAGAATATAATATTATATAAAATGACATCCAAATATTTTCTTTGGAGGATATAGAACTAGAAGTAGATATTGAGAAAATATTTCCTGCAATAGAACAACCAGAAAATATGGCTCAACAAAATTATTTATTGGAAGTTGTTGGAAATGAGACCTTTAGTGAAGAAGAATCCTTCACTTTTCAAAGTGTTGTTTTTTATAAAGAGTCTAAAAAGTTGATTGTAGAAAGAACTCACCAGAAGAATAAAAAGGGAAAGTATTGCTCAGAGGTCAACCTGAAGGACATGCGACCTCCTAGATTTCCAAAATCCATAGGGAAACTGAGGATGCACTCGATTATTCCATTGATCGTTTGGAAGATAAAAATTAAAAATTAAAGGACAAGATCAGATAATTGGAAACTGCCTTGATGCCTCTTCCAATCTTGGCCAGTCCTTTGACAATGTTTAAACAAACTACACCCAGTATTAAATTAAAAGGATATTCTAGTTTACTCACAACAGTTCGAAGTTATGTAGAGAAAAACACTAAAAAGAGAATTTCATTGATCATAGAAGTATGGGAGGTATAAAAAAATATTGTTTATTTTGGTTCAAGGGCACATGATTTTCATGAATATCTCCAAGCTGATTTAAAAAATGAATAAGGATTCTACAAAGATGTTGTTTTTCCATTTGGGATAAAATTATAAAACATAACATAATTTAAAATGAGAGAAGAGTATCTACCTTCTCCAAATCGAATTAAACAATTGAATGCCTGTTGGAAAGAAAAGATCAAGAATTTGAATAGCATTGTCCAAACATGTAGCGAAGCCATAGTGAAAAGAGAAGAATTATTTAAAAGACTCATGGAGATAGATCTGGTAGGAAGCACTAATGAGGTGAAAGATCCTAAATTAATTCTCAATTCAATGTTTATGAAAGGCGACAATTTGATGAACAATTCGAGATATTAAAGGGGTTATCGGCTGAAAATTTGTATGGCATAATTGAATATAACGAAGAAGAGATAGATAATTGGTTGGTTGATTAGTCTATGAAAAATCAAGATATTGAGGAGGAAATACATGGCATTTCTCATTACTTAAGATATTTGGAAGAAGAATTATTTAATATCAAAATCAAGCATGAAATATATGTTGCGCCATTGAAAAATTACATTGAATATTGGTTTAAAAAGGCAATTGATAAATTAACTAAAGAAGGCCAAGAAACAACAATTGAGACAGTTACTATAACCATCAATGAGGAAAATAAAAGGATAGAAGAAAACAATTAAACATGAGAGAGACCATCACAGTAAGTTTATGTTGATCACATATTTCTTTCTTTATTAGTTTTTCATCTAGTTACTTTTCTTCTTTGACTAGAAAGGTTTAACCAAAATATGTTAACTTCTTCATGTCTTCTTTCCAAGTCTTTCTACTATGTTTATGTCCACCATATTCTCTCCATGGCTTATGTCTTTTTTATATTTTCTTTTTGATCCATGGGAGCCCCAAACCCAATCCTCTGGACAAACACATTTAAATTTCAAAGCTTTGTGACAGACTTCTTATTTCTTAGAAATCCGAGAGAACTAATTCGGGATCATTTTTTACAGTGTTTTATAACTCCTAGATTTGAGTATAAAATATTTGAGATTTATCTATCATTTTCTTTATTTGAGCTCCACGTGTGTTTACTCTATTAAAGTTCTCTTATGTGTGCGGACCATTTTCTTTTAATTTTTGTGTGATCATAAATATTAATTTAACTATGATGGATGTGAGGAAATTTTACTTATCCTTTTCAAATATGTGATGTGTGAGGTTCTTGGTCACCTCTCAAGAATTATCTTTAAATAAAAAAAAATTGAAACCTTTATATTTCTTTGAATATCATGTTGGAATTTCTCAAAGTCCTATATTATTTTGAAAATCTAGAATTCCAAGAGTATCTTGAAGCGGAGAGGAGTACCACCTCTATAACAATGTAGGGGGATTTGTATCCCCACGAGGTTGTCATTTCGGTCCTAATGGATTCAAGCGTCAACAAGGATTTACCTCCCTTTGGCTCTTCCTAGACCTAAGACATAATAGAGATGCAAGTTGTAGACTTTCCTAGATCTAAATCATACATGAAAAGATCTACGAGATAAGAGGATGAGAAGCATACCTGATACTTCGAAAGTTTCCCCTACACACTCCTTGGGCATTCACTCCTTTGAATATATCCTTCACTTTCACAAACACAGGTATACACACATAGGAAAACAAACAAACACCTCTCATGTGATCAAACATAACATGTATAAAACATAGATCTAATAATATATCACAAGACATGATAATATTGACTCTCTATGAAGATTATAATCACCATACACAATCAATTAGAGGCAAAAATCATGTGAATATTCTATTAATAAGGAAAAAATCTCACAATTTACATACAAATAGCTTGATGAAGCTTCTCCCAATTTCCTTTCCCAATCTCTGTAATCAATATGAAATTATAAGTTTACTCTATTGTTTACCCCCCTTTTCCCATGAGAGACCCTCAATATATAGGATGGAAGAGATGAGATGGTGGATAACCCTTCGACACTCAAAATCACAAGCTTCTTGATGTTGAATTACAAGAAATCTAAGTTTGATCCCATCTCGTTGTAACCATTCCTAATTTGAGAGTAACAAATGGTCGTGCCTAGCATTCCTACAATATGTAGCCAATCATTATTTGCAAGAGAGAAAGGAGCAACCATCAATTTGGGTAATGATTTGTAAAAGGAAAACTCGTGACCAGGAAAAAGGATGGTGTATACTCAAGAGAAAAGTGACATAACTCGATGTTTCAGCCTGCTAACCTCTAGAGAATATCATGTTAATATTATGGTAGTTGTGGGAGGTATTTACCTCCATGTGTAAAACTGACGAGAATAGAAGAATCTGGAAAGCAAGAGAAAACCCTAATGAGTCAGCTAATAACCCTAGAAGTCTTGTCAGCTCAAGAAAATTATTTATATTAGGTTATTAGCCTCCAAGAGAAGAATTCAGCCAGAAATAATAATAATATATTGAACAGACATGTACCCAAAAGGAGAAGTCGGCCCCAACAAATCTGGTAGAACCACTATAAATATAGGGCACCAGTTCTCATTTGACAACATCTCATAATTGCAGACAGCAAGTGGTGTGCACTGCAGTTCCCAGTTTGGTGCGCATGTGTGGAGGGGAGTTGCAGGTGTCGCTGCTGCAGCTAGCAGTTTCAGTGTTGGCTTAGACTATCTCTTGGCTAGGGTTTGGACTATCTGATCAGCTATTGTTGGTGCGCTATCCTTGGAGAAAGATGTGCTACACCTTATTTGGCTATATAGCCTAGGGTTTGCTTCTGGAGTAATTCTCAGTCAAGGTTAAGGTTCTTGGAGGGTGGCTTCAGCCTATGGCTAGGTGACAAGAATATTGTCAATGGTAAAATGAGCACACAATCTTTTATATTCTAACAGATTATGGGCCCACACCTCCTTCATTCAGTCTAAGAACTGGAAGGAAACATATCCGCTAGTATATTGATCTCGCTGAGGAACTTCTACTAGGGTTACTAGCAGAAGCAGCTTCTAGGACATTGTCGCTAGGGTTACTAGCAGCAGTTGTTGCAGAAACCCTAATCCTCTTGTTGAGGTACCTTAAGTGAATGGATTGACCTAATCTTCAGACAGATCAGTGCACCCTAGCCTAGCACATCTCTTGGCACTCTCAGAAGGCCAAGACGTGAAGTTTGGATTTCTGGTCAAATCTAGGGTTTGACCAAGTCAAGCAGCCATGACGAACTCTATGAAGTCTGAGAACAAGTTAGATGGAGCCTCTAACTTCAGAGCATGGAAGACAAGGATTGACCTCATCCTTTCCAAGAATAAAGTACTAGATATCGTGAAAGGAAATATTGTGAAGCTAGAGTGTGAATAAGGAGAAGAGAAGGAACCGCAGAACATTGCAGCTATGAAGAGGTTCAAATATGTTGACGTCAATGGAATGAGTATCATAGTGGATCCCATAAAATACCACTTGATACCCTACATCTCCCACCTTGACTCATCGAAGAAGATGTTTGATGCCCTAACAAATCTCTTCTCAGTCAGAAACATCGGACAAGTTATGAGTATGAAGAATGAGCTTTGTGACATGAAGATGATTGAGGATGACAACATAACATCATACTTTGTAATAATATCCCAGTTAAGAGATCAACTACAA
>JASDQU011508198.1:2240-22685 GCA_032191745.1 Picea mariana
TAATTGAATTTAGTATTTAAATTCAAAATCATAGTTTATGAAATTTATAATTTGTTATTTAATCTTAAAAATTAAATTTAGAAACTATTAAAACTATATTATTATTTAGAAGAAAACTATCATTTAGACGATTGAATAATCAATCTTTAAAATTTATAAATAAAATAATTTTATTTGTCTGCAAAATCATTAATAATAAATAGTCACAACATTAAAAACATTTTGTTTGAATTTAATATTTAAATTCAAAACCGTAGTATATGAAATTTAGTATTTAGTGTTTTAAATTTATGAAGTAAATTTCAGAACTATCATTTAATATTTAAATTCAAAATCACAATTTATAAAATTTGTAATTTAATATTTAAAATTTATAAATTAAATTTCAAAACTATCATTTAAAAGATTAGATAATTAATCTTTAAAATTATTTATTAATAACAAAATTATTTATTAATAATAAACCATGACAATTTAAATGTAAAATTCTAACATTCTTAGACTTCTGTTTCTCTTACCATTCTTCTCATCCGCTCCCATTTTTTTATTCATTAGTGCCATAATATTAAAATATACAGTTTTGCTGAACATTGCATGATGAATAAGATGCTTATTTTTATATTAAAATATAAATAGTTACACTTGAAAATGGATTTTAATTTAATTTATTTTTATATTAAAATAAAAATAATTTTACACTTGAAAAAGGTTTTTTAATTCAATTTATGTAATATGGAAAAAAAATTGAATTTAATAAATATGAATAGAGGTTAACATTAGAAATAGATTTATGTTATTTTTAATTTTATTTTTAAATTAAAAAATAAATATTTCACTTTAAAAAAAAAAATGGATTTAATAAGTATGAATAAAGGTTAACATTAAAAATAAATTTATGTTATTTTTTATTTTATTTTTAAATTAAAAAATAAATATTTTACTTTATCAAAAATTATTTAATTAATAATTTTTAATAGATAAAAATTTAAATTATATTTTATTTTCATCTTTTTTAATTATATATTATATGAATCATAATTTGTAATTTAAACAAAATAATATAATTCTCATTTATACATCTAAAAACCTTTTAAGAACCAATCCTTTTTTAAAAGTATTTATTATATGAATATTATTGTGATATAAAGAATAGTTTTTTAAAAAAAAACTGAACATTACTCTTAATAACTCTTGTAAAGATGTTTTCACAATTTGTAACAACTTCAATTTCCCCTATAATAACTAAATGATGATCCGAAAAAATTAAGAGCATTGTGTTAAAAATATTGTTAAGGGGGATTATCTATTGTATGGTGGCTTTGTGGAGAATCCATAAAGGTCATTTATTTATATGTTGCATAATGGATATTTCACTAGCATGCCTATTTTAAGGTAAATTTTATTGTGTTATTGGATGAATAGATTTTGTTTCCAGACGAGTATAAAGATTAAAGTTTGTAAATGTTATTGTTTAATAAAAATGGAAGTCAATAAAATAATTATTAAGTATTTTTATCAAAATATTAAACATTATAGAAATGAAATATATTAGATATAATTTTTAAGGGATATTTTCTTATATAACTATTAGTCAGAAATCATGACAACCTATTCCTATTTCATGAAAAAAAATAAATGAAAAGGTTCACACCAAATTCATTCATCCATGGCATTTGCATGAATGCATTTTTTCTGTTTGCAGAGTCATTTAATATTTTTCTCCTACAAAGAAGCTTATATATGGCAGGCCCGGATTTTGGAAAAAATTGCATCACTTATTGCATTATGGGCTTTAGATTAATTTGTTTTTAATATTGATTTCATTGTTGGGTCTCGATAATTCATGTATAAAATCCCAAAAATCGTCATCATGGCAACCTATTCTTACTCCGGGATCTTGCCAACCATAGCAAATTACAAGAGAAAAATATGAAAAGGTTTGCACCCATTGGACCATTCATTATGTTTCATTTATCCATGGAATTTTCATGAATGCATTTCTGTTGTTTACAGGGCAATTTGAAAATTTTCTCCTACACAGTAGCTTATATGGTAAATGTATGGTAAATGGCATGCTCGAATTTTGGAAAATTGCATCACTTGCTGCATTATGGGCTTTAGGTTGTTTTGTTCTTGATATTGATTTCACTGCTGGGTCATGATAATTCATGTATAAAATCCCAAAATAGTCATCAAATAACATGAATTATTGAGAATTTGATTTGGGTTTGGGTTAAAAGTTGGTGAATTTTAGGTCGAATTTCAGGTCACTATAGTCATTGTTTCTCATACAGATTTTACTATATTGATCTAGTTCCTTTTCAACTGCAACAACAATCACAATCACAGAACAATCCACTAATCAAGTTTCGATCCCGTGACCTACTTTATGAGTATAATATTGCTAAATATGGTTGAGTTGTTACCAATGGGCGAAAGAAAGAAGCCTCTGGGTATGGTAAGAGTATTTTTGTTAATCAATTGGTAAATATGGGTATGTCTTTCTGTTATTTAGTACATGTTGGCTCTAAATTTTCTTTCCTTAGATCAATAATTAACCATATTTTAGATATAAAATCTTATACTCCCATAGTTGGTAGTTAAGCTACTCCTTTGTACATATAGATGAATGATTTTCTCTTGTTCATATAAAGGAATGATTTGCTTATCTAGGAAAGGAGGATATTGTTATTATGAGACAACATTATATCGAACTACATGGAAGCATAAACCTTTTTGTGATAAAGGGATTCAATATTCCAGAGCTTATTATTCTATCAAGTATCTTCGACTACATTCAAACTTCAACTATAAAAATTTTGAATTTATCAAAATAAAATCAAATGGAAGAAATGAAATAAATTTGACGTATTTTTACGATGAGGTAAAATAAAAAAAAGGGAATTTTTATCAGTGATTCTTACATAGAGCAATTATTACCAACAAAAAAATAAGGAAAAAATTTCAATACATATACACATTTATATATTATTATATACATTTAAGAAAAAATGTGATTAAAAGAAAATAAGCAGACACATTTATATATTTTAAGGAAAAATTTGTTGACTTACCTGATATTCATAGGTAGGGTTGTAGATGAACATATGGAACTGAGTGGAACTAATCTTCAAATCAATCGAGAGAGAGAAATGCAGAGGAATGTTGATGCCCAGGAACAGGGGAGAGAAAAGGTTTGATGATGTAAAGGGACATTGTCCATTCAATAATGTTTATATATAAAAATGGAGAAGACCACATGACCGACTTATTGTTGACCAACTTATTATTGGTTGCATAAATCAACTTGTTGATTGCATGCAATACTTACACTCTTTAGTTGTTTTTGGGATAAGATTTGTATGCCATCCTCACTTGCCTCAGATACTAAAAGGAGTTTTAATTGTGCTGACAGGATTTTTAAATGCGTTGTGTGGGTTTGTAAATGAAATCCTTCATTAGACTATAGGAATTGCATTGACAAAACGAATCGATCGACGATGGAGGATCTGCATCTGAGCAACGACATGGAGATATCAGATGGAGGATCCTTGTCAACACATCATGTGCATACATCACATGCTCATGGAAGAAGAATTCATGAAGTGGTCAAGAAAATGTGATACAAATGGCAATGTTCTATTTATAATTGATAGACGATGAAGTGGTCAAGAAAATGTGATACAAATGGCAATGTTCTATTTATAATTGACAAACGATGAAATATATCGAGAGACATTATTTAGATATTCCATATAGTGACTCTTTACTTATTATTGTGGATTTTTAGATTTTGGTGATGCCTTCACTTTCCACAACTCTTTCCACCACTAGATTTCTTCCCTAAGTCCAGTCCAATTAAGGCTTCATACCCAAGTTTAGTTGTGTAAACACCTTCCATCACATTTTTGTCATATAAGTTCATCTTCATCTTGAAAGGCTTCATACCCAAGTTTAGTTGTGTAAACATCTTCCATCACATTTTTCCCATATAAATTCATCTTCATCTTGAATGACTCTGACATGAACCCTCTAAAGAGTAAAAATGTAGTTTTTGCATTCAATTACCATATCACCTACCATGTTAATCTCTTGATCATTCAACCATCCATGTACCCAAAGTGTAGTAGCCCCTGGTTTGTTCATAATGTTGAAAGTAGCTTTCCAAATCAAATAAAGGTGATGAATTGCTTCAGAGTAGAAAACTCTTTTGTCACAGGCCATGATGGCATCTGCACCCACTCTAACCTTGGTTCTCTTGCCTACCTTCCTAATTGTGATAAACTCTTATTAAAACCTCATTCTATTAATAATATAGATGATGGGTTAATGTTGATATTTATGCATTTGTTTGAATGGTATTGTATTATTTTATTGAAACATTTAGTTGTGTAGTAAACAATTATCTTCTTCTTATTATAATTGGATGAAAAATTCTAATTTAAATAATTAAAATTTACAACTATATTAACTATTGTAGATGGATTATGGATTTTTAACCTTCATTCTCATTGAAATAATTTATATCCCTCTATACAAATTAAAATGTCCAAAACATACATAGCACTTCAATTTCTAAGGGTAGTTCCTTTTAAACAGATTTAGAATATGTCCAAAGACAAGGTTTGGGTTAGTTAGATATGATACATTTTATTTAATGAAGTGTAGAAATATTTCACCTAATGCAAAACTTTCGTTGTTGTAACTACTCTTCCACATTGCAATTATGTTATTCATTAGTTATTCTCTTTCAAGTATGTGTATTCTTCTTTATTTTTTTACCATAAAATTATATATCCAAAAATATATTATTTTCTTTAACAACGTATCTACTTTATATTTTCTTCAGCATTTTCTTTCCCTTGATTTACGAATATGCTTTTTAAACTTATATTTTCTTTAACATTTTCTTTCCCCTGATTTACGAATATGCCTTTTAAACTTGAATTTTACTAAATATACCATATATATTTATGGTCATATAAAAAAGATCACCAAATATCAAACAAGTAAAGTAAGTATACTTACCGCTCTCCTATTGATACATCCATTGAACCAGATCTGTCTTATATTAAAATCTGAATTAACTAATCTGAATTAACTATATATGAACATAAATATTTAATCAAAATGTCGAACCTAGATATTTTGTGCGAGTTGTGACCGCCCATTACTTGTATTAGAAAAAAATAACAAAAATCCACATCGCTTGTCCACGGTCGGTCTCATGGGGCCGTGACCGTTAGGCATTCAAGGTCATTCAGAGGTTCAAGGTTATTGTTCGCCAAAAGAGCCATCAATTTGTAGCTTGTTGTAGAGTTTTTAAGATTGAATAGTATATACATTGTTTAATATATCTACATATTTATCAAGATAATTGGACAGTATATATATCAGCTGTTGTAGTTTTAAAGACTCTGCAACAAGCTACATATTGATCACCAATCAAAACCACATTATCAATCTATATTTTTAATGTTACTATCTAGTTGTTTACAAGGTAAGTTCAATTTTTTATATAAAGTTTTTAAACCCTTTCTTTTGTTTAAATACTTTCATTACAGATTATGATATTTATATTAATTAATTAATTAAATATCTTATTTATATAGAAATTTTAGCTTGTAAGTATTAATGTGTAGGTGATTATTGAATTAATTTATAGTTATAAATTTGTTTTTGGCTAAAATTTTTCTAATTTTTTTTTTTATTATTTTAAATTTGTTTTCAATCTACTTCAACCTACCATGTAGGCCAACATTGCTTGATGTGGTAATTTTCACTCATCTACATGTATCAATTTTTTTTTACTATTTATGTCTAGAATTGACACACTATAATTTTGCATATCTGATTTTAGGACTATATCAATTTCACATTGAAAACATAGTACACATACAAGTGATTCATGGTTAATTATCTTCCACCTTTACTAACCAATTAAATATCTTAGTATTGATATATAGGGGATCATTGGATTAATCTATGTTAATAGAATTTCATTTTTTTTGCTAAATTATTTTACTACTTACTTACACAATGGAAACCATTGTTTTATGTTACTATGTTATGTCCGAATGCCGATTTGTTTTAGTACTTGTACCTCTTAAAAAATTATTTTTATCCACTTTTATTAAAAAATTGAAAAACTTTAAACTACATAAAATAAATATAAAACACAATATCTACACTATTAGTAAGTATTTTTCCATTTTCTAACCATACAATTAAATCCATTTACATTTACATTATTCTATATAATGTAAGAAAAATATTGCACATCATGACATTCCAAGATAAAGCCTAAAGAAAGGAAAAACTCTCCATTCTTTTGAATCATTAATAGCAATTAATTGTCCAACATAAAGGGTAGAAATAGACCTATATTATAAAGTTGCTTAGACTTGGCCTAATAAAGATTGAATACTTTAAGTAACAAAAGTATTGCACATCTTTACATTTCAAGCTAAAGCCTAAAGAAAAGAAAAACTCTCCATTCTTTTGAATCATTAATAGAAATTAATTGTCCAACATAAAGGGTAGAAATAAACCTATATTATAAAGTTGCTTAGACTTGGCCTAATAAGAATTAAATACTTTAAGCAACAAAAATATTTCACATCCTTATATTCTAAGGGAAAGCTTAAAGAAAGGAAAAACTCTCCAATTAATTGTCCAACATAAAGGATAAAAATAAACCTATATTATAAAGTTGCTTAAACTTGACTTAATAAAAATTAAATACTTTAAACAACAAAAATAATTAATTGTCCAACATAAAGGATAGAAATAAACCTATATTATAAAGTTGCTTAAACTTTGGTTTAATAAAAATTAAATACTTTAAACAACAAAAATATTTCACATCCTTACATTCCAAGCCAAAGCCTAAATAAAGGAAAAACTCTCCATCACTTTTGAATCATTAATAACAATTAATTTTTCAACATAAACATAAAGGTAGCAATTAATTTTTCAACATAAACATAAAGGTAGAAATAGACCTATATTATAAAGTTGTTTAGACTTCGCCTATTATATAGAAAAGGAATACTTTAAGCAACAAATGGGAAATGCCTATTATATAGAAAAGGTCTTCGTTTACTTAACCCAATGTACTTGGTTTTTGTCATGAGTTTATTATCAGCGCCTGCCTTGTAACCATGTTCAGCATGGTTTGGTTCCATAAGATTCAAGGAATGCATGGCATGTAGAAGGAGAAATCGTTTTCCTAACTCTAGTCAGACTCATTTGGCATGATCTTTTCCATTCTCACATACCAAAAAAAACTCATTTTGCATGATCTTTTGCATTCTGACAGACATATCAATAATTTTTTTTTGAAAGGAGTTAATTTCATTTGAAACCAAAACATGGTAATCAAAAAGGTTCAAGCCACTGTAACGGTGATTGTGAAATGATTACGATGCTTAACAACAGTTCTGCAAGTAAATAAAACCATATCGCTGCCATCTTTATCATTGGATGAAAAATCTAATGAAAAAATGAGCTTTAGCTATATAGTTGTGATTCTTTGGAAATACAAACTGGCAAGGAAACTTCAAAGAAAACTTTTAGACTATTATACAGAACAACTTTGCTTATGTTTGAGGTGATTGGTAAAGGGCGTCTGATCGGCTATCATGAAGAGTTTGTGTACTGAATATGCTGAAAGATGGATACCAAGTTTAGGAAAGGACTTTTTTTTCCCAATATGATGGGCTGTGAGGTTCATGCTTTGAGGCTATCTGTGTGTACATTTATGAGCTTTAATGTTTGCCTCGTCTGAAGCATTTACTTAACTATTGCATCTGGTTAGCTCATATATGTGTTGTCCCTCAACTTTGTTTTTCTTCAGGAGATTCAAGTCCCTTGATGTATCGGCATCTCTGTGTTGTCCCTCAACCTTGTTTTTCTCCAGGAGATTCAAGTCCCTTGAGGTATCGGCAACCGTTGTCAAAAATGCCCCAAATTTTTGTACTGTATATACAATATCAAAATGCAACCTTGGCTCGGTCCACTCAGCTTCTTAGAAATGAAGCAAATCAAGGAATACAGCAATTTCAACCGGAGGTATTAAATCCTAAAAGTACTACCTTTTTCTCCTTTTCATCTCCCCGCCGCCCTCTACTTGAAAGTCGAGTAGCTACTTGTGGATTATGTTCATCAATGACAAATTTGAAATATTACCTATGGTTAATGCTCTTAAATTTTTAAACTCAATAATGAATCTGCAGAAGATTTTTAATACTTGGGTTTCTGCTTTTAAATCTTTAGTTGGGTGCTTTTCTTTTCCTAAATTGTTCAATTTTGAGCCAAATTCGTCACCCTCACATGGTACTTTTGCTTGGAGCGTGTTCTGAGCATGGGTGTTTGGTATATGAGTATATGGCAAATGGTAACCTAGAAGACCGTCTGTTCTGCAAAGATAACAGTGTTCCTCTTCCATGGTTTTCATGCTTCAGAATCATTTGGGAAGTGGCATCTGCATTGCTTTTTCTTCATAGTGCAAAGCCGGAGCCGATTGTTCACCGTGCTTTGAATCCTGCGAATATCTTATTTGACTACAACTTTGTTAGCAAAATTGGTGATGCGGGTCTTGCCATGCTTGTCCCTGCAAAGACCACAGCCATGGTAACCCAGTACAATGACACCGTCCCTGCAGGCACATTTTGTTATACTGATCCTGAGTACCAAACGACTGGTGACCTTGGCCCCAAGTCTGATTTGTATGCTCTGGGAATAATCATTCTGCAACTGCTGATAGCAAAACCACCTATGACTGTAACAGATGCGGTTGAAACAGCCGTTAAGGATGGCTCATTTCAGCAGATCCTGGACAAAAATGCTGGAGATTGGCCTCTTGATGAGGCCCTCGAATTGGCAATATTAGCATTGAAATGTGCAGAGTGTCAGCGCAGGGACAGGCCAGACTTGGAAAAGGATGTTCTGCCAGAACTTGAGAGATTCAAAGCCCTTGCCGATGCTCAAAGGAGACATATCAGAGAGGAAATTGATGTTATGCCCCCAAGCCATTTCTTTTGTCCTATACTTCAGGTTAGTTTTTCTCGCCCAGGCTTCATTTAAAGAAAGTATCAGTGATTACGATAATCTAAGTTGACAGAAAAGCCATCTCCATTACAGAATGTCCTCATTTCAGTAAACAGAACCTTCATCTCCTGGACTAGTGCTTGCATAATTTATTTAAGCAATACAGTAACCAGCGTGTAGCTCAAATGGACTTGGTCCAGAGTAGACATTTTTATCCAGGACTTGCAATAATATCCTGCCTAAAAGACTCACCCAATACTTGACTTTGTTTAATTGTCTTGTGCAAATCTTGTCATGAAGTGTTGGTACCAAGTGCTTAAAAGTTTTGCAATGCTATCACTCCAAAACTCTCTATAGACGCCCTTCCATACTCTTTCAACTCTGCCTTGCAGCCTCTCACAATTCCTTACCTTGATAGAGGCTTAAATCAAGTTCCGTCCTTATCAAAGTGTTCTTGTTCTACAACTTCACGTTGTTTCAATTTCTAGAGTACCCATACTTACGAGTCAATTTCATACAACTAATTTTGTCCATTGTGCCCAAGAGCATACTATGATACTTCCAAAATTGTAAAAGAATAAAGAGCAACACACAACATCGTTGATCTGTATCATATATTAATGTATACTTACAAATAAGTTACAAGACTTAGTATGACTGACCAACTCCCTCTAACAATAACAATAGACAAACTAACTAAGATTATCTCATTTTCCTTAGCACTCCTCCTTAAATACATCCTCTAATGACATTAACTAAAACTATCAACAACTTCCCTTGGACTAAGATTTCTTCTCATCTTTGATGGTTTACAATGCATTAGACTCCCCCTTAAACATAACTTAACACTCCCTGTAATGTCCCCCACCTTTTGATAAGAGGATTATAGAGACTTAGTCGTCTAGATTTCCCCACTAGACTATAGTCTCATGAGAAATGGGAACTAAGAGGCTCCAAAGTGTTCACCTAAGCATAATGTTCTAATTTAAAAGTGGCTTTGGGGAAAAGGTAAATTAAGTGGAAAAAGGCCACATGAAGAAAAGTAAAGAGTTAACCTTAAAAGGTGGTCAATTAACTCAAGTGAGAATTAGACCAGGGGTATAAAGGAAAAGGAGGGTGTCTCACTCCTCATTCATGTCATTTTCACTTTGCATCTTGAGCTCTTGAGCTAAGGACGTTTTGAGGGTTTTGGGAGAATAAACCCTAAAGACCAACTCGGTGGTGAAATATTCCACCTCTCCTAGTCCAAGATTGGTCACGGAGGTGCAATACTCCTCCCTCACCATTCTACAACAGTGACAGGTTATTCATCCATTAGAGAAGAGAGAGAATGCACAGTTTATGGGGCTTTCCAGCAGGAAGGCGCACTTGTTGAAGATGAACTATTCGATTTTGAGAGAGGAGGAGGTTTTGGAGGCCAAAACCTATTGGGATCTGATTGTTGGGCCTAGGGCACCTTTCCTATCCCATTTTGGAGAGGGTTTCTTTGGCACATTATTTGTTGGGAGCTTGGCACGATTTCTAGTGAAGGAGGGCACATTGCAGAGGGGAGATCCACACATTTGAGGTACCATAACACCTCAGATCATCACAAGACTCAGCCAGGGGGTTTGTCTTCCCCCGATCTATTGTTCTATTGATTTTGGAGGGGTTTGGAGGCCTATAAGAGGAGGGCCGAAATCTGGGTAATCTACAGCCACATGGAAATGTGCAACTCATCCAGGGAGAGTAGATCCAATCACTTAAGGGAAATAAATTGATATTGTCCTTTTCCTCATGAGTTTGTAGTGGATTTGGAGGATATTCTCTTCCATATTGAGCTTATTGGAGAAACCATCATTCCAACTTGATTATTCTCCATATATCTATCCATATCTGCAAATCTATTGTATCAGGATCATTCTATTATCTAAATAAAGGTCATATCTGAAGTTGTTGTTATTCCATTGTGTTGTATCTCTTGTATCTTGCTATTTGATATGATTGTTGCCATTCTTCTATAATTTGCACACTATAAAAATTCACATAACCCTTCTAGCGCAAATATGGAAGGTTGACCTGCAAAACAAACAAAGAGAAGCAAAAAACTCAGTAAAAACCTAAGTTTCCAAGCAAGGAACAACTTGGGAACATTACAGTGGTATCAAATCATTAAATCCTCTCATCTTGTGGGGTTTAGCGAATGAAGAAGTTCAGTGGTATCTATATGGGAAGGTGCAGGAGACAGACAAGGGAACCATAGGCAGAAATGGAAGGATCAGGTGATGACAGTGAGCCATAGGTTTTAATAGGTATAGCAAAAAAGTTGAAGAGCTCCATAGACAATACATAGTATACACTTCAACACCACCTACAAGAGACCTGGGAGATAATGTGTAGGGGACAGGTTGAGATGAGGGAGACTTTGGAGAAGTTGAATGCTAGCCAGGACAAGATTGTGTACCTCCTGATGCAGATGAACCATGGTGGGGATGGCCCAAATATTAATGCAAATAGGGAAGCTAGTGTTTCTCAAGGGGGGAATAGACATCACCACGAGCAGGATCCTAACTACTATACAGAGGGAAAAAATTTATTTGGGGGAGGCTTATCTAAAGTACCAAACAACAACAAAATCACTCCTAGACCCTATATGCCCACATTCTTTGATGGCCATCCACATGATAATCACTTCAATGAGATAGACGACAACTTTGAGGAGTATGCCAGGAAGTATGCAACATTGAGTGTAGGTTTCATGAGACAGGTTACTTTGGACCAGTATTGTGGTATCAAGTTCAAGGGTAGACCAAGGAACTATCATAGGAATAATAATGAGCTAGAGCACAGGGTAGGAAAGATGGAGATTCCCTTTTTTGATGGATCTTCCAGGATCACTGCGCAAGCTTGGGTGCAGAAGTTGGATGCCTATTTGCATCTTAACACCATGAGGGAATTGGATTCCATTAAGTTCGCCACCATTTACTTGGAAGGAAAAGCTCATGACTAGTGGTATCATGGTATGACTACCTTGGGTCATACTCAGATTACATCCTACACAGAGTTCACTCAGAGACTTATTGATAGGTTTGATCAAGGAGATTCAAAGCTACATTTCAGAGAACTCACACAACTTAGACAAATTGGATCACCAAAGGTCTATATACAGGAGTTTTAGAGGGTGGTCGTAATGGTGCCAGATGTGTCTCGGGCTAGATTATTGATGCTCTTTACTAAGGGTTTGATGGAACCACTACATGGTTGGGTTAAGGATTTTAAGCCTTCCAACCTACAGGAATTCGTATGGAGGACTAGATATTTGATGTGTTCTACAACAAAAACTAGATTTACTCCTAGACCACCTATAAACCAAGGGGGAAGAGATCAAAGGGGAGTGTATAAAGGAAAAGGAAGGATGGATGAGGAAACTAGAAGAGAATTGAGGAGGAAGCAACTTTTCTTCACATGTAAGGAACCTTGGGATCTCGGGCACAAATGCATGGGTAAAGACAAGGCACATTACATCAAGGTGATTTTTGATGATAAGGATGAAGAATGTTTTGGCCACATTCAGAACATGGAAGCAAATCCACCTAGAATAGACCCTACAATGGATGAAGAAGGTGAAGAAATAGGTTTCGGCCTTACAGGGGATAAGAAGGTCACAATAGCTTCCATCAGTGGGGTCCCTAAGTTCAATACCTTCAAGATGAGGGAAGTGCTTCAAGTATAGAAGGTTTTGATGCTCATAGATGGGGGAGCTTCACATTACTTCATTGATTCGGCCTTGTTGAAAAGAAGGCATATATCTGCAGTTGAATTTGAGGGTTTTCATGTGGAGGTAGCAGGGGGTCGCACTATGCCATGTGATAGGTATATTCCAGGGATGAAACTTAACTTGGGGAGACATGAATTAGCACAAGACTTCTATGTGATGGATCTACCAGATACCGATATTATCTTAGGAGTTCAGTGGCTTACTACCTTAGGACCTATCACTACCAACTACAAAACCATGGAGATGTCATTCATTGAAGAGAATGGGAAAAAGGTGATACTAAGAGGGATGACATGTAATACACCTAGAGTGGTTACATCAAAGCACATGGAGGCCATCTTTAGGAGATAAGACATTGTATATGCAACATAATGTAGAATATCAGTTCAGGTGGATAAGGAGGGGCATCCTCATTACTCTCATGACATTCAGAAAATCATTGACAGTCATAGCAAGGTTTTTGAACCTATCCCTCCAAGAGCACCACCAAATAGGGGGTTTGAGCACATTATAGAGTTGGAAGAAGGTGCAAAACTCATTATCACTACTCCTTATAGACACCCAAAAAAGTATAAGGATGAAATTGAAAAAGATGTTAAATAAATCTTGGACATGGGTCACATTAGGCCACGTTCTAGTCCTTTTCCATCTTCGGTGGTCTTGGTAAAGAAGAAATATGGGACATGTGCATGTGCATTGATTATAGGGCATTGAACATGAAGACTATTAAGAACGGGTACCCCATACCACGAATAGATGAGCTATTGGATGACCTACATGGTGCTATCTACTTCACCAAAATAGACTTACGCTCTGGTTATCATTAAATCAAAATGAGGGAGAAAGATGTGCCAAAAACAACTTTTAGGTGTCATTATGGTCATTAGGAATTTTTGGTTATGCCCTTTGGGCTAACTAATGCACCAACCACTTTTCAATCATGCATGAATCATTTCTTCAACAAGTAATTGAGGAAGTTTCTCTTAGTCTTCTTCGATGACTTGTTGATTTATAGAAAAACTTGGGAAGATCATCTCAAGCATGTAGACCAAATCTTGAGCATTGTGGAGGAACAATCCTTGTACGCTAAATAATCAAAGTGTGAATTTTGGATGACTGGAGTCCTTTACTTGGGACATATCATTGGAGAGAAAGGAGTACAAGTGCACTATGAAAAAATACAAGTTATACTTGACTTGCCAACACCCAAGACTCTTACTGAGTTGAAAGGATTCCTTGGCATTTGCAGTTACTACATGAGGTTTGTTAAAAGATTCTACCAGTTTTGAAAACCCTTGACTTATTTGACCAGAAAAGGCGCATTTAGGTGGAGCCAAGAGGCACAGGTGGCATTTGATAAAATGAAGAAGGTAATGAACACTTGTACGGTTCTCTCTTTACCATATTTCTCGCATCCTTTCATATTGGAGTGTGATGCCTCAAGTGAGGGAATTGGAGCAGTTCTTACGCAGAATAGGCACCCCATTGCCTATGAGAGTCAAAAACAGAGGGGGCATGATCTCCTATACACTATTTATGACAAAGAAATGTTATCCATTATGCATGCTTTGGCTAAATTCAGACAATATTTGCTTGGGGCGAAATGGACAGATCACAATAGCCGCAAGTACTTCTTAGACCAAAAGGACCTTAATGAAAGACAACAAAAATGGGTTAGCAAGATCCAAGCTTATGACTTTGACATTGAATTTTTCTAAGGAAAGAACAATGTGGTGGTTGATGCTTTGTCCAGGAGACCTTCAATATATGCCATGGAAGATATTTCAGTTGATTGGAAGGAACATCTTTTGGTGGAGTATTCTAAAAACAGGTTTTCTTGTGAGTTGATGGATGGGAAGGTATAGGATGATAACTTCAGGATCATGGATGACATCATATACTACAAGGGCTGAATTTTCTTGGTTACTAAGTCAGAATTCAAAATGAGAGTGTTGCAGGCATGCCATGACTCACCGTTGGCTGGGCATAAAGGGTTTGTCAAAACATAGAAGAAGGTGAGGGAAAGGTTCGCATGGAGGGGCATGAAAGAGGATGTAATGCGCCATATCAGGGAGTGTTCCACTTGTCAAGAGAACAAGGAGGAACAGACTTATCCAACAGGTTTATTGCAACCACTCCCTATTCCAGAGCATAAATGGCAGAGTATATGTATGGACTTCATCACAGGATTTCCCAAGGTCCAGGGCAAGGATTGCATCTTTGTGGTTGTGGATAGGTTAACCAAGTTTTCCCATTCCTTTGCCATTTCCATAGATTACAATTCTTCATAGGTTGCAGAAGTGTTCTTTAGAGAGATATTTAGGTTGCATGGTTTGCCCAAAACCATAGTGAGTGATAGGGACAACAAGTTCATGAGCACCTTTTGGCAGGAGCTATTCAGGTTGGTAGGTACTTCCTTGACTCCTAATGCTAGATATCATCCTAAAATTGATGGCCATACAGAGATAGTCAACAAATGGGTGGAAGGGTGCCTTTGGAATTATGTATCAGGGCAACATAAGGCATGGTTTAAGTGGTTACACTTGGGTGAGTATTGCTACACCACCACCTACCACATGTCTATTGGTATGTCTCCTTTCAGGGACTTATACAATTATTATCCTCTCACCTTTGTGGAGATTGTATTCAGGGATAGTAAAGCACCTATGGTATAGGATTGGATCCAAAAGAGCCAAGATATACTCAGAGAGCTAAAGGATCACTTGCACAGGGCATAAAATCAACAAAAGATACATGTAGACAAGCACATGGTGGAATGCACATTTGAGGTTGGTGATCTAGTGTACTTAAGGCTCCAACCTTATAGACAAGAATCTATAAAGAGAAATGGCACATAAAATCTTCAACCTAGCTTCTTTGGGTCGTACAGGGTGAAAAGAAAGGTAGGGGTCGTGGCATATGAGTTTAATCTACCCCTAGAAAACAAAATACATAATGTTTTTCATGTATCATGTTTGAAAAGAGCCATATGGAAACACATCACTCATATTGAGGAACTACCTTCATTGGCTGAGGAAGGACAGTTGATATTGATACTTGAAGAAGTGTTGGAAGTGAGGGAGAAGAGGCTAAGAAATAGGAACATCATGGATTACTCGATCAAATGGAAGGATTTTCCTATAGAGGATGCTACTAGGGAGAATGAACAGGTTCTTTAGAAAGCAAGGTCAAAATTGTCTGTGGGAAAGAAATTCCTAGTAGGAGAGACTATAATGTCCCCCCCTCTTGATAATAGGATTACAGAGACTTAGTAGTCTAGATGTCCCCACTATACTATAGTCTCATGAGAAATGGGGACTAAGAGGCTCCAAAGTGTTCACCTAAGAATAATGTTATAACTTAAAAATGAATTTGGGGGAAAAGGTAAATTAAGTGGAAAAAGGCCACATGAAGAAAAGTAAAGAGTTAACCTTAGAAGGTGATCAATTAACTCAAGTGAGAATTAAACTAGGGGTATAAAGGAAAAAGGAGGGCGCCTCACTCCTCATTCATGTCATTTTCACTTTGCATCTTGAGCTCTTAAGCTAAGGACATTTTGAGGGTTTTGGGAAAACAAACCCTAGAGATCAGATCGATGGTGAAAGATTCCACCTCTCCTGGTCCAAGCTTGGTAATGGATGTGCAACATCCCTCCCTCACCATTCTAACAACAGCTACATGTTACTCATCCATTGGAGAAGAGAGAGAATGCACAATTTCTGGGGTTTTCCAGCAGGAGGGCACACTTGTTGAAGGATAACTATTCGATTTGGAGAGAGTAGGAGGTTTGGGAGGCTAAAAACTATTGGGATCTGATTATTGGGCCTAGGGAACCTTTCCTAGCCCATTTTGGAGAGGGTTCCTTTGGAACATTATTTGTTGGGAGCTTGGCACGATTTCTACTGAAGGAGGGTGCACTGCTAAGGGAAGATCCACTCACTTGAGGTACCATAACACCTCAGATCATCACAAGACTCAGCCAAGAGGTTTGTCTTCCCCCAATCTATTGTTCTATTGATTTTGGAGGGGTTTGGAGGCCTAGAAGAGGAGGGACAAAATATGGGTAAGCTACAACCATAGGGAAGTGCGCAACTCAGCCAGGGAGAGTAGATTTAGTCACTTAAGGGGAAAAAATTGATCTTGTCCTTTTCCTCATGAGTTTGTAGTGCCTTTGGATGTTACTCTCTTCCATCTTGAGCTTATTGGATCAACCATCATTCCAGCTTGATTATTCTTCATATATCTATCTAGATCTGCAAATCTATTGCATCAAGATCATTCTATTATTTAAATAAAGGTTAGATCTGAAGTTGTTGCTATTCCATTGTATTGTATCTCTTGTATCTTGCTATTTGATGTGATTGTTCCTAGTATTCTATCATTTACATGCTATAAAACTTCACATAACCCTTCTAGTGTAAATCTGGAGGGTTGACTTGCAAAACAAACAAAGACAAGCAAAAAACTCAGTAAAAACCTAAGTTTCCAAGCAAGGAACAACTTGGGAACATTACAGTGGTATCAGAGCGTTAAATCCTCCCAGCTTGTGGGGTTTAGCGAATGAATAATTTCAGTGGTATATATATGGGAAGGTGCAGAAGACAGACAGGGGAACCAGAGGTAGAAATGGAAGGATCAGGTGATGACAGTGAGCCATAGGTTTTAATAGGTATAGCAAAGGAGTTGAAGAGCTCCATAGACAATACATAGTATACACTTCAACCCCACTTACAAGAGACCCAGGAGACAATGCACATGGGATAGTTTGAGATGAGGGAGACTTTGGAGAAGTTGAATGTTATCCAGGACAAGATTGTGTACCTTCTGATGTAGATGAACCATGGTGGGGATGGCCCAAAACCTCACATAACCCTTCTAGCGCAAATCTGGAAGGTTGACCTGCAAAACAAACAAAGAAAAGAAAAAAACTCAATAAAAAACTAAGTTTCCAAGAAAGGAACAACTTGGGAACATTACACTCCCCCTTAAACATAACTCGTTCCTAACCATATCAAATTCTGAGATTACAACATCTCACATTCCCCTTTTTAATTGAAGATCCAAATCCTCTGATTCAACATCAAGCTAGCATACAAGTACACTTGACATCCTCATATCTACTTTAGTGGTTCAATCCACAACTTAATGCCACATCCTCTCTATGCATGAGAGGGATACACCATGTGCTATGACACTATGTGTATGCCTAAATAACAGGGCTTACAAAAAACTTGGGGAGATCAACTTTCCTATAACTAGACTTTTACAACTAGGACCAAAAACTCTAAGGGGTGTCGGGTACAACCGATCATGCACACCCAAATTACAACATTTCATGTCTTGGTAGTCATCTTTCTCCATTTCCCATGTGATCTCTTAACAATGCCTTCTCTCCACTTCTTTAGAGTGGATTCTTATATTTGTTGGTGACTTCGTATCAAAATTTTAATTGCAGATTCAATCTCTACTACTTTCTTGTCTTCTTTGCTCCACTTCGATCTTTTCTTTATCGATTAACTTCTCTGCTACTTTCTTTCTTCTTCTCTCTTTTGAATTTCTTGTCTTCATCGCTCCATTTCAATCTTTTCTTTATTGATTCACTTCTCACTTCTCTTCTTGCAATGATCTGTCAATCCTTCCTTTATCTCTCCACTTTCGCGATAACTTTGCTTTCTTCATTCTTTTTCACACCTATTTGATTTTCATCCAATTAATTCAACCTCTCTGAGACCACATAATCACACAATATTCAAGGCTTGGATTCCTCACCCATCATTCCCATTTATTGTCTTTACATAGTCTTATAAAATCACATGACTACAACTCATGCAAGTCGATTCACTCACACATAAATATCATGTCATCCTTGAAAATTAAATTAAAACTCATACCTCCTCCTTTAATTAAAACAATGTAGTTTTTATGCGTCTTACGTCTTCATGGATTATCACTTCTTTGTGGCTTTGCATATTCTTTGAGAACCATCCAATGCATTGTTGCTTGCGGGATCCTCAACTTTCACCTCTTCTCCGGAAACATTATTCCACGACAATCTCAACACTTATTTTTATTTCTTTTTGTTTCTTTAGAAATTATCTCTATCTTGTTGCAGATCTGTTTATAAGGTCGAAATAATTATCAGATAATTATAAGACTAATATATCATGCCATATACCTTTTCTTTCCTCTATTGCTCCATGTGATTCTTTCTTGATGAGTGTGAATCTTCCATGTGAGATCAATCCTTTCTTGCTTCGAGTGAGCCTTTCCTATTTGCCATCCCTTCGTGCAATCCTTCTTGCAAATAGTATGATGCAACCCTTCTGGCTAACTGTCTAGTGAACGATGACTATTGACGACTTCTCACGGTTTTTTTGTGGCTTCTTAGCTTTCTTCGCTGCTTCTTGGGTTCTTTGTCTTGTTAAACAACGTATTATTGTATACCAAATCTTCTACTTTCTTAATTGCACCCGACAATTCTTCTGATCTGTTAGAATTTAAGGGAAAAAAGTAGACTATCTAGAAACAAAAATAATTTTATAAATTTCCAATCATTTGCTACTGTAATTCTAGATCAACAACACATTAAAATTGATGATGCCTAATCTAATAACATAAATCAATAAGTATCATAACATCAACCTGAGTATTACCTTAACTAAAACAAGGAACAAAAATTACCTGATATGTTGTTGTTACCTTCCTTCATGTATGCTCAGAAAATGATTAATAGATCATGGATCAAACCCTTAGGGTAGATCTCATCATGATCAAGGGACAATTACAAGAGGAACCTAGGGCTGGAAAAGAAACCACAAACAAACTTAATACTTTCATCCAACATAAATCTGCTTCAAATACCAACAGTTCCAAAACAACCCTAACAATCCAGTTCACAATGGAACTAGGGCTGCTAGAAGACAAGGTAAGGCAACACACAGGGGTGGCACCAACAAAATATTCAGGAAACATCATCTAGACATCAAGGCGACACTTGAAAAACCAGGAAGAAGGTACCAAAACACCAAACAACAACAAAAAAAAAAATCCCGTTATGGCTCGCTGGGAAAGTCTTCTACATGTCATCGCTAGTCTAATACAATCAAGGTTGATAAGGGTAAACCCATGACAGTTGGAGCAGACCAAGAAAAACCAAGAGAGGAGTTGAGAGGACCCAAAACAATCTATCCATAAGATCCATATCAAAACCTCATAACCCTATCCCAAAGAGCCGCAACAAAACCTCATAACCCTATCCAGAAGAGCTGCAACAAAACATTAGTCTTCAATTTGGCTAAGAGAGAGTGAGTGTGACAAGTGAGGAATAGGTCACTCTTTTTATATTTTTAGGTAGGTAGATTAGGGCTAACATATTATTTCTCTAGCCATAACTTTAGTATTAGGTTTAGTACCTAACAAATAAAGAAATAATATTTTACAATTTAAAATATTAAATGGCAAATCATAAAAGTCAGAAAGGGAATAAAACAAGCCGATGAGAAAGGTTTCAAGATTAAGGTGGCCAACTTTCTTTAGGAAGAAGTAAAGAATCGAACCAACACATAATCAACAATTAGGGGGGACACGACTCAAGCAAGGGGGTTTCATTAATAAACAATAAGACAAAGTCAAAGGTT
>JASDQU011508199.1:9432-22265 GCA_032191745.1 Picea mariana
ATGGTTAGATCCCCATAAATTTCCCAATTAAATCATGATCATGCATATATTGGATATATTTCCTAATTCCCGCTGAGGTGACCTCATACTTGGGATTCTCACTTCTCTTGGCCAAACATTCATTCTACAATCACTTTTTCTGATTGGTTTGATTTGTCTCTTTCTCATCCATGGTATGGGTCTCTATTTTACCATTGCATAGCCCAACCATCTCGATATCCTCGCCCCATTTATTGGGGGTCCCTTTGACAATTTCTTTGAAGGACTTTTTGTATGTCCATTGCTTATCTTCCTCTAGATTTAGACCTGACTTTGGACCCATCATACTTGCAACACAAACCACCCTCTTTCTCGAAACTTCCCCCCATTCTCCCCCTGATAGGGGACCTAATCCTACCTGCACATGTGAAATCCAAGAAACTCAACTTGCACCTTCAACCCCCATGCTCTTGCTCTAATTTACTCTCGAAATTGATACACCGATAATTGTTGTTGTTTATTGAAATTGTTTTTAATTTATTAAATTTATAAATTTGAATTGTTTATTTTGATTTATCATGTTATTTTTATGATTAAATAACATATACAAAACAACAACAATTAATATTTATATTAAAAAAGAGTTGTGGTTAAATTAGATTGTTTAAGGTTACAAAAAAGATGATTGTCAATTTAAAGATCCAAAAAGAACAAAATTTAAAAACACATATTGACTTTTCCAACCTTCCCATATGCTATAGCTATTGTTCCAATATGTATAATACATTACATACTAAATTATAAGTGGGAATACTTGGGAAAATAAACAAACTAAAGAAAAAAATTATTTGAAATCAATCCCTCGAAGGGCTTGTTCTTTAAATCCAACCCGGGTCTCTAGAGCATGATCTACTAGTTGCATGTTTGTGTCCACTAAGGCTCCAGTACATCTTAATGTTTTATGGTTTCTTTATTAATAATGAAAGGATAGAAGTGTGTAGAGGATTCTTTCTTGACCTTGGATGAACAAGCATAAATGGAGAACAAAGGGAGCATAGAAGGTTTGCAATCCTTGGAATAAGCAAGTATGGGGAGTCCACCTTGTTTATTAAATCTTCATATCTTCTTTGATGGTTCTCCATGATATCAAGATGATATTGTTCTTTTTTATTTGAGCACCAACAACTAGACCTCCATTTCCATTTCCTCCATAGACTATGCTACATTTCGAGTTGAGATTCAATGTTTTAATCGACATTTGTTGGAAAAAAAACAACTTTAATGTTGAAAATCAATTAAACTGGGTGAAATTCATATTTTTTTTATCGTTGACAAACATTGGTTAATCGGTGTTAAATGAAGAATGTTGTCTAATCGATGTTTAATATTTCACTTAGTTGATGTCAATTCATCATAATCACAATTTTAATCTGTAAATATATTTCAATTAAACATTGAGTAATCGATGTTTGAGGAAACAGCTTTTGGTCGATGAGTATTATAGAGAAATTGATCCTAATAACACTTATAACCGTCAATGCCTATTACCACTAACCCCATGTTAATCCCTTTAAACCCTAATTAATACTTTATCTCATAATCCATATAAAACCATAATACATAATTCTTATAACCCCTAACATCAATTGCTTAATCATTAACCCATATCACATTAAATTCCTATAGACACCAATCCCTATAATACTTATACAATTTTCTACAACTAGCCCATAAATCCCCTAACAATAAACCCCATGCCTCGTAAGTGTTATAACTCTTAACTTGTTTCATCCCTCACCTACCACTTTTATCCTTTCAACTTTTATAAACTTTAACATGTATGATATGTAACCCTATAATCGACAACCTAAATGATACCTAAGTCATATAACCCTTAACTCATATAGTCCCTAAAACATGTAACAACATAGCCCCAACCCATATAACTATTGATCCATACAACCACTATAAACGCTAACCTCTATAATCCCTATCATGTAACCTTAATAACACACATAATCACTAACTCATATATCCCTCAACTAATATAACCTTTATAAAATCCTAACCTATATCACCACTAATCCATATAACACTTATATATCCTAACATTTTTAATTCCTATCCCTTAACCTTAAAAATTCATAATACCTAACCCTTATGACCATTATAACCCCTAACCACCATAATTTCTACAACATCAACCTTATAACACTTAATATTTGTTATAACTCCTAACCTATATAACCCTAATCCCAAAACAATCAATGTATCTAGGCAATTTCCTAAGTCTAGGTYTGATTATTGTGATTCTCCTCTCCTTATTACCATATATTACATAACCCATGTAACCCCTAGCCATAATTATATAATCGTTATAACTCCTACCAATTAACCCTTATAAGAAATAAACTTTATAACCCTTAATCCCTAGCTATTTTTAACCCTTATGAGCCCTTAACCTTATGACCACTTTTGAACTTGAATATTTTCTTTCTAGAGGTTTATAAGTTTTCGTTTTGGTTCACCCTCAAAATAATATGGAAGACTCAATGTATCTTTTGACAACTTAATTTGATCTTTGAAGGAGATATTAATTGATACTTTGAATGATGTATCAATAGATGGGATCTTGTAGCGTAATGGAAAGTTGGACAACCCAATCTGCGAAATGACAGATTGCTGTCCTCCCAAATAATATGGTTAAAATATTTTCAAGGAGAGGATACGATTTCGTCTGTCGAGTGATATTTGGAATCATCATTCACATACATAGATTGAATAGGATGGTATTCAATTGAACGTATTTATTTTTATCCCTTGACATGAATAATTTCTTGAAGCTATAGGTTGTTACCGTGCATGTAATTAGATGCTAAATGACCCACATGAATTATTACGGGTAGTTTATGCTCACTAACTTAACCTTAAAGGTGATTTGAAGGAGTCCACTGGCATTGAAATGGGAGAAAAATTCGACACCAATAGATTGGATAAATTAACCATGCGCAATGTGTACTTTCATTATCAAAGCCCCTTGGGCATTGGACAAAGTATTTCTTATTAATGGTCAAGCCAATTCTTTTGGTGAACCTTGAGCCTCAAGTCCCTTAAGGTAACCTAGCCCCTCCAACTCCTAATGGATGGGCTATTATGACAAGAAAATTTTAAGGGTAGGTAAAAAACCTTATACAACCTCTTACTATGTTGCCTCCCTCAACTTTGGTAGTTAAAATCCTATTACAAACTATCCTCATTACTCCCAAGAGCATTCAAGATGGTCATCATAATCATAGTGTTGTAATTGGGTTTGAAGACACTCTTAGTCATCACTTCACTTGTGATACACTAACTTTCTAGAGAAATTACAGGAGGGTGAGGCTCATCCATGGACACTTAGAACTTTATATCAATTTTTCTCTCCTTTGTTAACCAAAGTGTTTGATTTATCTAAGACTTTAAATTAAGAGGATGGAAAAATATTAAAAATGGAGAAGGTGATATGATGGGTATTTCCCTTTCTCCTTTGGAAGGAAAGTATTCACAGGGAATGTTATGGATCTCCCAAACCCAACACAACTAAAGGAACTATTATAAGACAATGCCAAATATTCAAGGATTTACATATTGTTTCTTTATAAGAGGTCAAGTTTGTTGGCTTTGTGCTCATAAAAAAAACTAAGTTTTATTTAGTAGAGTTTTGTGTAGCATTTACTTTGACCCATGAGTAAGGGAATGGTGTTGTACATATGATATTGTCACCTTCACTTACTATGTGTATTATGGTTTATCATGTGTATTATGTTTTGTTAATGATGATGGAAATGGTGATAGAAATGATGATGACGATGATGATCTTGCAATTGTGATCCGTAAAAAAGGAACTTATAGTGCACCTGCCTTACCAACATCGATGTTTTATGGAAAAAGAAAGTTTGAACTTTTTTCTTAATCTTGTATACATATTTGTGACCTCATTGTAGCTTGCACACACAAACTAGCTAACAATAGTAAATATGAGCATGAGTTGGTTTCTTTGTTTCTCAAAATGGCTACAAGGCCTCCATTCTTAGTGTAGGTTGGTTCCAAAATATTGTGTGCTTATGTTATTGGATTATTAGCTCATCGTGCCAAGCTCAATAGTCAACAATTGAATATCTCACTCTGGTTTTTATCACCAAAAAAAAAATTATACTTTTCTCTTTACAACTTACTAGTCTAATACTCTAATGGAGAATACACTAGTTGTTCAAGGCCCAAAGAATTTGGTTTTTAATGGTGCCTCTGCACTTACTATGTATTGTATTAAAATTTACCTAGTGCCCTATTTGTTTTAATTTCCAAATTAGTGATGTCTTCTTATGACATATGTATAGTTCAACAATTCTAGTTGTCAACCATAAATTAATAGCACTGCTAGCATTCTCATGCAGTTGCTTCCAATGTTAATTGGAGCAATCTTGCAAACTATAAATTAGCTATTCCCAACATAACATGTAAAATAGGCACTTATTCTCAACATTTAAGATTCAATTTTTTTATGAAAAAAATGTGAGTTAAGAGCCATCAAATGGATGGAGTTTACATGCTAAATTAGGTATTCCAAACATTTAAGATAGCATTTGAGAGTTAATTGTTTATAAAAGGAATGGGAGTTAAGAGCCATGAAATGGAGTTTACATGCTAATAGATTAATATATTATACCATGTCATATATAACTTCCTCAATGTAAATTATACCCCACAAGAGATAACATGAATCCAATTTAAAGGATACAACTAGGTGTAGGTTCCACTTCAACACGACCTCTAACGATTGAAAACTCACAATGTAGTATGAGAGGCCCCACTTCCGGAGGTCGCACCTATATACACTCATCATTTAAATAAGAATATAAATTTCCTATTCATGGTCATCATTACCAAACATTAATAAACTACATTCAAATGAAGTCCGGCTATTTGAATGGGAGCATGTACAAGCCAATGTCTTCTTCAATGGTTTCGACACATAAGACATTGTTTCCCACACATACGACAAATAATAAAATAATGCAATTGTTTATAAAGTGGAATGCTTACAAACCTCAATGTCTTCTTCAATTGTTTCACACACATAAGACAAATAATAAAATAATGCAATTGTTTATAAAGTGGAATGCATTGTCCAGTCCATGGAATGGGCCAACTACATTAATGAAACAAGGAAATCTTTATCTCCAAATTGAACCAACTTTATGGTTGTGTAGTGAAGACTCAATGTCAACCATTATACCATGAATATAGCCTTAAAACACCATTATACCATGAATATAGCCTTAAAACAATATCTAGATGGAATGGTTTGAGATGGGAATTGAACCAACTTTATGGTTGTTGGTTGTGTAGTGAAGACTCAATGTCAGCCATTATACCATGAATCTAGCCTTAAAACAATATCTAGATGGAATGGTTTGAGATGGGAATTGAACCAACTTTATGGTTGTTGGTTGTGTAGTGAAGATTCAATGTCAGCCATTATACCATGAATCTAGCCTTAAAACAATATCTAGATGGAATGGTTTGAGATGGGAATCGATTCATTAATTGCTTGGACAATAAGAAAACCACTTAGTGATTTTGTGCAATCTTAAGGGATTAATGCACAACCCACCAAAAGTTTTGTATGACCAACATATGGATGCTTATGTCTCGTGCAACCTCAACCTCCCACGAGATCTACAAATCTCGAATGTAATTAATGCTAAGGGAGGTGTGTACGACCCTTTAGTGTAGGGAAATCACTTACTGTGGTTTTCCAACAACCAACTATTTCCTTCAAGACATTAATTGTGATTCACATGATCTCATCAATTTTTTTTTTATTGTTTTTTGTAATTAGATTTAAAAGCCTGGCTATTAAATTAAATTGTAATACTCAATTAAATGAAAATGTAGATCTTCAATTTCATAGTGAATCAAATGGTGGGAAATACTAAGTTATTGGTATTCTTCACTTGCACATGGAGAATGAACTCTCACACCATTGAAGAAATGAATAGGAAACAATTATGTACACAAATCAACACCATATTTAACACAACATAGAGAAATTCATACACGAAGACACATTGTTTATCTTGAAAACCCAAATGGGAAAACCAATATTCAATGGGTTCGCAGTGCTCTTACTTCAACAATCTTTGGTTACAATGCAACTATTGGCTCCTTGTACCTCCACTTCTCCTTGGCCAAAAAGGACCCTTCGACAGTGAAAATACCATAAGAAATAGGGAGAGATGGGACAATGACAAGGACAATAGGCATGACCTATCATTTCCCATTCCTTAGTATTTTATCTCCTATTATTATTTGTCTTTTTCATTTATCTCACTTTTTAACTCTCTCTAAATTTGTCTTATTTAATTTTAGATTTACATTGTCTTTCATATTTTATCTAACCTTCATAAATCAATAAATTATCTTGTAGGTACCAAGTCTTGCAACCATTTCCTTGTTCARACCTAGATTGGATCAAATTCTCTTACCAACCCCAACAATGATAAAATCCATCTTGTTTTCTCCATCCCACTCGCAATGATAAACTGCAATAATATTTTTTAAATATCGAGGGGAATCAATAACTAACTAGATTTAATTACCTAGGTGATACCTAGGTTTTAATCTTACTGGATACTACTATAAACCCTAGGGTAGCTTCTAGTAGCCCCCATGCCAACACCTAGCACTATCATCCTCATCTACATCATCACCATTGTCATCATCATAGTCATTGTTGCATTTTTTATTGTCATCATCATCATTGTCATTAAAAATTTGATGCTATTGTGTGTGTGTGTGTACTATATAAGCTTATTTAATTTTCACACATAGTATTCCAAATGCCACCCATATAGAGAAAAATGACCCAACTCCCATAGCTTGATAGAGATAAATAATATACCCCCATGACATGATAGAGATATGAGAGAAAACCCCATGAATCGATAGAGAATAGAGACACGAATAGAGAAGCAAGGTGACTCCACTTGCAAAAGAGACAGGAGAAAGAAACATTGATTCATCCAATAGAAATAAATGACAATGCCACCTAAATCTACAAGGGAAACTATTTTAGGTACACACACACACGCCCTCTTTCACATTTTTTTTATCAATTTGAAGTACGTTCAAAACTATAAATGGTGGGAGTTGTGTGATTGTATTGGTCCCTTTCACTTGTATTACATATTTGAATAGAATATATTGGCTTGGAACTACCTCTTTGAAAAAAACCCCATATTCTAAGATGGTCTTATTTTTGGGACCTAAGCACCTTAGGCACATGCATTCCACCTCTTGTTTTCATTCACTCTTTGGAGAGAAGTTTGAACCCCCCCAACACACATATTGTGACATTGGTTGGTCATCTAGCATTTGGTGAAGACCTATGGATATTTTGCAACTCTTCCAACCAATGATAATTTTCCAAGCAGGCATGTGAATCATTGGGTTGTTGGGTTGTCCTAGATCACCTCATGAGGAACCCCAAAACAAAATATGTTGCAGACTTTCCACTAGACTTATCTTTGTGAAATGTGCTTCAAAACATTATGATTTCAACTTGAATTCAACACCATGAGTGTTACTTATACCTCCACTTCTCTCCCTCCTGGATTACTTTGATAAAGTATCTCAATCACCTCATGTATTAATTTGATACAATATCTCAATCACTTCCTTAGAAACTCTGTTGTATGCAGAGTCATCAATCATACTTTTGTTTAAGTGCACAAGGGATTGGACATATCTTTAACCAACAATTAATTTTCAGGTGGGAGTGGCAACTCTAGTGTATGTGTTTGCTGAGTTGGTTGCCTCATATTTATGTTCGGGATGACAAACCTAGTGGTTTGGTATGAAAATATATTAAAACCTCCATTTTTATGAATATCTCTCAATATATCTATTTTTTACTTTATTTTTCTATAGACTACACAAATAAGTTGTTGATGAAACTATAGACACATACAGTTGTCTTGACATATCTTAGAATCCTAAAGTACATGTACCTCTTTTATTTCTACTATAACATATCATCAACTTAACCGTTTTTAAAATAAGTTATAAGTAGGACTAGAAGAGATTATGATTTACAATCTAAAAATAAATAAATAAATAGATTGTTTGGTAATGTTAAGACCCTTGTAGTATGCACAAGAAGTTTTAATTTCAAGGATATAATTACTTTCATAATTTAAAAAATATACAAAATTAATAGTATAAATTTTGAAAAAGTACCCAGCACTAAAACAACCTATTCTCTACACTTATACAACTTTTCTAAGGAAATTCCATTGTTAAGGTACTAAAGAGTTGTTTAGAAAAAATCAAATTTCACATAATTATTCACAAATTCTATAAAAAAAAATTATATATTCAAAACTAATTCAATTCTCTACATTTCATCTTTTTACACCATATTCAAATTCATTGTAAAAGTTCCTTGAATTGTTTTTACATGTTTGCACTACCACTAACATGTCATGAGAGATAATCATTAACTTACACCTAATCACAAAAAAATTTCAACAACATACCAAGCATTCTCTATACTTTTACATTTGGCTTACATGTATAAAATATCATTTTTGACAAACAAGTTTGATTCAATTACACTCCAAATTAGATAACAATGTATTTCCTTATTCCATTTGAAAAATACCAAATGAGCAGAGGCTAAAAACACACTAAATGAACACATGCTAAAAGCACAAAAGTAAAAGTAATGATAAAGTCTAGTCTCACACTCTTAATTTCATCATAGAAAAAGCTTCCAAAACTTCTTCATAACACCCATTGCTAACATAACCCACAATCATGGGATTGCATCCTTCACACTCCACATTTAGCTTACATGCCTAGAAGCACATTTCCCACTGGATCCTCTACATGAAACCCATTCCTAAGCATGTAATCATGGACGGATTATCAAAATGATTTCTGATTTGGTCACGACGATTAGGCAATAAAAACAATAGATTCCCCATGGTGCACTCTACTACCCTTTTTCTGCCTCCCGTACATGAAGACCATGCAAGCCACATATGAGAAAATCATGTGAGTAAGAAAGAGTCCGTGCAGATTAATGGCTATGGCCTACCTTTGATCGAAACCTTCATGGAGATTGGATGGAGACAACTCCTCTCTCTACTAAGGAACACATTCATTTACAAAGCTAGGTTGAGCAGAGCTACAGATAGCGGATCCATATCCATACTAATGTATTCAGGGATCTCATATTCAGTTCGTTAAGCAATATTGAATGCAGCAGAAGGTGGATTATAGACCATCCCATCTGAATTACTCAGGATTGCCATGTTGAGTAATAGCTAAAACTACACTTACAACTAATATTTATTGCAATCATATCAACCTATGCTTTAAGAACTAGTAATAGAAATGTTTTTGCATATCAACCTCTACTTTAGGAAGTAGTAATCAAAGCTTAAACCACACAAATATTCAAAGCTTAGCAATCATATTTAACTAGTAATATATTAAATAATATATATTTTTTTCACTATTTTAGTTAGTATATTTAATCTCTTTATAGGAAGAGTAAGAAAAACATTTAAATTAAAATTTACACATTAAGAAATTTGATCCTTTTTATATTTTTTATTTCTAATATAGATTTATACTAGTTTATAAAAAAATAAATAAATAAAATGTGATTATTGTGAAACTACCAATTTAATATACTGAAACTACCAAATTTGATATAAGGAAGCTTCATCAATGAAATAGATAATGAAATATTTCAAGGCAACAAGGAAGTTTTTATAGTCTAAAGCTGAATGCTCTAAGTGTATAGTCTAAAGCTGAATGATTTAACTGTAAAGCTGTAGACTTCTGTCCAATTTTATGATCTGTTTCATATTATTATACATTTTTGGAAAAATTTTGATGGTTTATACAAACCCACAAACTTCAAAATTACAGTTTTTAATTTTAACTGAACCTCATTTTTTACTAGTTAGCAGTCAAATACATTTAGAAAGTGAAAATCCAAACTTGGTGGGAGGAGGTTTCGAAAATAATATATAGCAAACGATGTATATAGCATCTACCACATCATTAAAACCTACACAACAAGCTGGTTATTGATCACCCTATATATATTAGAGGAGGCCAGGCCCAAAATTTGACACTTCATTCCGAATTTGGTACATCTAAAATTACAGGTATGGAAATTATCAAAGTGTCAATTTGACCTTTAATCATTCAAGTAAATCCTTCATAATGTTTTATCATTGCACATACTTTACAGTCTAGAGTATTAATGGGCCCTGTCGAGACTCCCCTCTTCATCTTTCTGTGCATTAATGGGCCCTGTCGTGACTTCCAACTTTAGAGGTCGGAAGCCCATCTCTCCTGCACAATTCCACTTTGCAGTACTAAATTGAATTCCATATTAATAAGTAATCGCATAACAGTGCTTAAGAAAGATAAAAATATATGATGACATAAAATTAATAGGAGATAAGAAATATAAAAATTTAATGTATTTGTAAACATTTTCCATACTGACTGCTGAAGGATAAGAATAAAAGTCTAACATATTAAAAAATAAATGCATTTGTTATACAGAGTGCTGAAAGATAAGAGTAGAGTATTTAGGATATAAAAATTTAGATGCATTTTTATTTGAAATCTGTGAGAAAATAGAAGTTTGTTACATACCACTGCAAATTTTGAAATATACAAAAAAAACAAAGTGTGTTACATATTAACTAGAATTTGAATGCATTTGTCATGTAGACTGGGATTGGGGCTCCCGCAAATCATTAGAGAAATATTTACAAGAAATAGGATTGTGGAAAGAAGATAGAGTGCAACAACTGCAAAAGAAAATAAATGGAAAGGTATAAGTGTTTGTCTATACATGTTTATTTAAGAAAGCAGAATAATTGGGTTGAGAAACAAAGAAAGATGAGATGAGTAAACTTATAGTGACGGTACATATGAGTGCTTTGGCTATTTTCTTGTGGCTTCCCTTTCATTGATGTCAACGACGATTGCGGTTTCAAGGAAGTTCTCAACGGTTGTTGGAATGTTGGCAACTACCTATTATCTTTCGTTGGTGGCCTGTTTCAATTTCCTTTTGACCCATTCTTCAATGTATGCTCTCATTGGGGCGATGTTGATCTCATTCTGGATCTTGATGTTGAAAAGATCATTTTCTAATTCCTGGAAGTCGATAGATAGATTAGAGAGAGCTTGATGAATTTCCTCATTTTGTACTGCATATTTGTCTATCCAGTCATGGACGTGAGTTTGATCAAATTGAAGGATGCTGTAAAAAGTTTCCAGAGAGAAGGTCTTCAACATAGCAACCTATTTATCAAACTCTTATATGGTTAAGGGCAAGGAGTTTGCGATTAAGAGGGGGTCTTGGAAGTCGTTTGTTTTCCTAGCTAAGTCTATATTTGACAGCTTTGTGAATAATTTATCTTTCTTCGATATGACTTGTTCACATGACTGAACAATGAGATGCATGTTGTTTACTTTTTCTTTCCAACATGCATTCAATTGGATGATCCAGTTTTTGGATGAAAGATATTCTTCTCTTCTTTTTGTTTTTTTTCATATTGTTGACAATCCTGCCAAAAGGGATGACTGTTTTTAAGAAGAAATTTTCTTCTTTTTATAATTTGTCTTGCAAAAGCTTAAGCAAGCTATGTGCCCTGGTTCCAAGGGAAGTGATGGTTTTTGATCTTTTCCAGGCATCGATAACCAGTTCCATTCTTTTTTTGATATTGTTTTCCACATATCCTATACAGGATGTGAGCAGGGTGGAGGGTGCTTTTACATTGGGTGCAGGGGTGCCAGGCATGGCTATTACCAAAGGATCGACAAGCAATGGCATAGGAAAGAAAGCGTCTTCCAATTCCTTGACTTGGTCCTTCAGTCTGTCATTGTGGGTCTCCATGCGTTCAATGGATTTATGAAGTGATTCTCTGGTGGCGGTGTGAATTTGACAGATTTGGGACCACCGCATGTTGGCAACGTCAACCTCTGAACAAGATTTGTCTTTGATATTTTTAGCATTTTTTTTCTTCTGAAATATCAATTTTTTTTCCAACTATAAAAAACAGCGCTCTGGAACACGAAGGATTCATCTTCGTCAAAATTTTGGGCAACATATATGTCCATTGGATGGCTATGGTGGATGGTGTCCTCGAGCTTATCAATGTAGGGGAACATGGAATCTAGATCAGTGTCAATTTCCATGTTCTCACTCTGAATTACCGGGTCTTCTGCCTGCCCCACATTTTTTTTCTCTTCTTCTCCACTGGAATCTTGTGAGAACTATCAATTTTAGAGTGAGGGGGGTCGTTATCTCCTCCTACGTTTGAAGAATTCTAGGTTTCTTTGTTGCTGTGATGGGCCCTTTGAGTGATGCTCCGGGATGTCGTACTTTTTGGAGTGGTATTTGTGGATTGAACACTCTTGTCACTGGGGTCGTTCCCCTGTTGCATGTACAACTTGGTGCAGCTTTTCACTGTCTCTACGTCATCGGCATCAGAGGAAAGCCTGTGACTGTCTTTTTTTTTGGTCAGGTGTTTATTTACAAAATAATCGCCAAGGCCAAGTGAACGTAAATGTTGTCTAAAAATATCACAGGGGTCGAATCCTTTTATGTGTTCAGCATATATGAGGTTAGAGATACTAAAATGTGGTGCGAAATCGTCAAATTTGTTGATGTTTTTCAACACGACCTCCCCTATTCTCCAAGGCATAGGAATGAACTATTTTTTTTCTTCCTTTGGAACAGATGGAACCGGTAGTTGTATTGACATGCTACTTCT
>JASDQU011508200.1:9208-19249 GCA_032191745.1 Picea mariana
CATGTAATTTTCAGCTCTAACCCCATCGCTACCAGTGAATCTAGGGAGCCATTTCTCATACCTCGGGGGAATTTGTCGAGGGTAGCCCAGAATTTTACTCATATCCAAGGGTTTAAAATTTCTTGGGTCCCATTGAGAAGCCATGTTCAGCTTAATCATTAGTGGAGTCGCCAGATAATCCTTCTAGGGATCATCAAATGGAAAAGAGGGAATCACCCTCAGTGGAGTCGTCGGGTAATATTCATAAGATAAAAGGATTTGAGGGAAAGGCTTACCGAAAAATTGTCATTGAGGAATATTGACTCAATGTTCCCTGACAACAGCGCCAAAATGTTATCGCACAATTTGTACTTTCACAAAGCCCAAGGAAAGTGGATATAGAACTGGTGTAACTGAGAATGGCATATCACTGTCACCTTAATAGGAAATCTCTTTCTATTTAGGAGTATGTTGCAGTACCCCAGGGGAGACAACCCCAGTGACCTGAGGGTTTGAGAAAGATAAGACAAATGATACAAGAATATCCATTCCCTCTCATGGGTCACTCAAGTTAAAAGGGTTCTTTATGTCTTATAGAGATGAAGAAAATGAGTAATGTTGTGTACCTTCCCAAGACAAGACAATAAAATAGAAAAAGGGCACTTTCCAAGTACCAAAATAATATTAGTGCTTCATAAGACAATGAACTCTTAAGAAATGTACTAGCTTATATAGAATTGTAGCAGTGTGACAGTTTATAATAGCAATAAGAAATTTGCAACAACCACAATAATTATTCTTCAAAATGCTTGATAAAAGACTTGAAATAATAGCTTTAACTAGGCAAATTGATAATAGATGGTCACAAGCAGTTTTAGTAATGTCTAGCTAGCTTAACATGTCACTTTTAGGGTTAATTTGTTGTTGTTAGATAGTTGTAGCAATAGTTTGCAACAACAACCAGTAGGTTAATGATTTAGGCTAATCTAAGGTTAGTAGGAGTTAGTAGGTGTTCAAGAGTAGATGTTCTAAAAATTATTTGATCAATCAACACTTGTAAAGGGTAGACTAGTGCCTTATAGGGTAATGGAGTAAATGGTGGTAGCGAAAACTCTTAGGAAAAAATAGCAATGCTAATATTTATCCAAAGGGGATGGATAGGATGAGAGAGGTGTTGGTAGCCCAAGGCCTCAAAAATCCAAGTCCTAGAGATAATTACTAGAAAGTAATAAAAATTAGGCCCTAGCGATTTATTTTTTTCTTAGACAAATTGAAATAAAAAATGCAATAGGCAATGAAGTAGGGTTACTTGAGTGCTACAATGGTAGAGCTCTAGTATCTACTTCTAGATAGGTGTCTTTCAAGAAATTTTAGCAAGTGGAAGATTATAGAGAAAAATATAGTAACATATGTCTTTCTCCTAGGGTTTCAAGTAAGCAATTTCATAATCTTTGACATGAAACAAATAAATTTACAATAAGAATTCATTCACAATAAATAAATGAATATTTTCTACTAATTTCACCAAGAATAATCAAGCATAAACCCTAGTTGAAGATCCTCCACATGAAAATTTTCCAAAATACACCAAGATTTGCCTCCCCAAAAGTTGTGCACCACTTAACTTCAACCAATAACCCTTAAAGAGGGCCCAATTTCAGACCACCACTTCTGTGATGAGTGAATGATGATAAAGTGAGAGTTTTTACCTCTTATTTATACAATAACTATGACCTTTAATTAAAATTAGGTCATCAAAAGGATGACATGGCCAAATTACATCAAAAATCCATTTTTTACATAAATGTCATTAATTAAACCCTAAAATCAAATCCAAGGGTGACATTACCCCCCTAGGGTGGAACGTTAGGCCTCAAAAGCAAAACATTGGGCCTGCCAAGCCCCTGGATGATGCCCCGTGTGTTAATTATCACACAACTACCTCCATAATGCCAATATTGATGTTGGGTGACGTCTACGGTCACAAAGGTGATGTCATGGGCCTCCCAAGGCCAACGTCTAGGTGGAACAGCAAGATCCCCCTGGGTCTAGGTTTGCCAAAGTGTCTTTGACGAAAGGTCCTTCTTTCTTCCCGGTGCAAGTCTCGGGCATCTCTCTGCCCCTAGATGGGGTCACAACATCCATATGTGGGATTTTATCCCCATGGAGGTCTGAGATAATCATCTCCCCATATGTACCTGTCCATCGAGCAAAGTCCTGCATCAGCGACAAGTACGCCCTCCATGGGATCATAAGTCACAGGGATCATAGCAATGTCAATCACAACCAATAATAGAATTACACAAACATGTGCATCAAACCCCCCTTTACCCAGACAAATGCTCAAAGACGTTATGCAATTTAACAAGTCAGGTTTGGAGAGGGTCTCAAGATGTCCTATTGGGATAATCCTCCTCAAGTTTGGGGTGTAAGTGTGTGAAATGGTGTAAGGGAAATGTTTGGGCAGAGGGTGCAGTGATAATAGGGAAATGTAGGTATTTCTTGTGGGTACCTCTGTAGAGGGCGAGTTGCACCTTATCATGGATGCCTTTGTTTCCTAGCCCATTCAATGCCTTTTATTCTTAGTCTTATTTCTTTTTCTTTTCAAGGTAAAAGTTGGGGGACATTGTCCTAGCGTAGTGACCAGAGGTAACAACGTTACCCACAAGCACTTCACAAAAATGAGAAGGTTGGCTTGTGATGAGACCCCCTTCATCTTGGCTATGCCACCAAGAGCCACTACCCTGGTTTGTTGACCAGATAAATGGTAGTGTCATATCGCTACATGCCCATGGACCTAATAGGCCGACTCATGATGAGACCTCCCATCCAACAACTAGACCTTGAGATTTGTTTTATCTTACGGGTCTCTTTCTTACTGAAAAGAATTTTATTGCTTCCTCGGGAATCCCTAGGCGAAGCATCTCAAAGGTTTTATTTTTTTATTTTAACTCTTGCCAACTACTTTTACCCTATGGGCCTTTAGCCTCTTCTTCCCACAAGGCAAGGTACAACCCTTCCTAGTGTGGAAAACCCAATGCCCGAACCAAGGTAGGGGAAGTTGAGAGGAAAAATGATGAAAAGTGGTAAGTATGAAAGGAATGGAGGATGATCTTTCATAGGCCCACTGAGTGACAACTCATCCTAAAGGAGAACCAACTTACTAGACCTTTTTTTCACCCTTCCAGGTACGAACAAGTTAAAGAGAATAATTTCCAAGAAAACGTTATGAAATGAAGGAGAGTTCGGTGCAACATATTCAAGTGCTTCAAAAATCAGAGTGACACATACCATAACACCCAGACTCATTACCTCGTGGAGCAAGACCTACTTCTTCTTCAGGACCAGGTTGGTGGGATGGATGATGTTGTTGTTGATAGACGGGTTGCACTGAAGAAAATATGGACTCTCCAGGGCCAAGCTCAAGTCGCTTGGCTCTCGACACTCCATGTCTAGGACCTCTGAGCCTCGAGACATTATCTCCTTAGTTATCCCTGGGATAGGGGATAACATATGGCTCCAACTCGGGAACATGTGCTCATTATAGAGCGTATGAGAACATCAACATCTCTGGCATGACCTGTATCTGCTAGATCTCAACAAAATGAATCAGTAATCTTCAGGGTGGTGATATCAACCCTCGCTCATATATGATATAATGGAATAAAATTAAGCATGGATATATATACAAAATGAAAATGAAACTAAAACTATACTACACTAGCATGATATGTAGATGGTATATACAATAAATGCAAATGCCTACCTAACTCTACTTACCTATTGGTTGAATGCTAGGTATAGTCAAATAACCAGTGAAACCATCCTAGAAATATCTCATAATACCTGCCTATGTGCTTCATCATAAACCAAAACAATGAAAAATCAAGCACAAAAATAACATGAGTTAGAAAATGTATTGTATAATAGGAAATTGTAAAGTCTAGCTCATGGAGGCGAGAGGGAGGGACAAAATCATGCCAAGTCACACTTCTAGGAGAGTTCTCAATCCATCTCAGAAAGGGATTGTGAAAATTCAAAGGCTCAAAAGACTGACTCAAAGAGTCTGAAGGTTGGCTACCTTGGAAATCATCACATCCTGAGGTCTGGGAAGGGACTAGTAGGAACCTAGAGGATGACTAACAATTTCCTAAGGGAAGATTGAAAGACTGAGACAATAAACGTCTTCTTAAGGTTTTCAACCTACCCTTGGATTATAAAAGTAAGCTTTGCCTCAGAGAAAACTCAAGACAAGGGACATATTTTCCAACTACATGCTTAGTGACATAGCGAGGAAAATTAATCGATGGAGGCTAGAAAACCTTGTCACAAGTACCCTGTTTCAAGAAAGCGACGTCCTCACCCTTATCAAGATATTAACACAACGATGGTTGATAATCTTCTTCATGGAATAAATTCAAGTGCTCAGAGGAATACTCATCAAAATCCTCAAGGTATGACCGAAAATCATTATGAGAGCCTAGACTAGGTCACTCTTGGGTGCTTGGAAATCATCTGCAACCACATCATCTCCTTGTCACCAAATGTCAAAATTAGTAACCTCATACGATAGTTGTAAAGGAAACTTTTGGAAATGACCCTCAATGTCATAAATGGGACCCCCATCAATCCAATCACATCCCATTTATGTTTCCCGACATGTATGAACTCATCAATATTATCAACAAAGTCATCACCTTTATCATAACATGAAGGCCTTAAAACATACAAGGGCTCCTCTAACACTTCTTCACTTTCCAAATCATAAAATAAAGCATCATCAAAATCTTGGAAAGAGAAATAACTTATCGTGTTTACTTCTTCCTATACAGGAGCTTCGAGGATTTGGATAAGTTCATTAAATGGAAGAGCATGCATCATTGTTTCGTCCTAGTGACTTCTCTCTACATCTTCAACTTGATAATAAGGAGGATCTATCTTGTCCAAGGATTCCCTTTCATCTTCCCCCTCTGAATCATAGAATAAGGTATCATCAAAAACTTGAAAAGGAAAGTGACTAACCTCATCCTCTTCTTCTTGTGCAGGAAGAATACGCTCTTGGATGACTTCATCAAAGGGAGGAGAACACATCAATACTTGATCATTGAGTTTGATATCTTTAGGCTCTCTCTCTACAACCATGTCTTCATTTTCCTTAGTAGAAGCATGCGTAAATTCTTGCTCTTCCTCATGGGATTGGAAACCCTCATTAGGATCCCTCTCCTCAACCTCTTGTTGGTCGATGACTTGTTCCCTTCTTTCAAAGACCTCAAAGAAAACTAATCTCTCCAGACTAAGAGTATTTGGGGTACCTTTGGGGTCATCAACTTTGGTTTCTAGAGAAAATATGTGTTTTCTCTTGAACAAAGATATATTCACCTCGATTTGTATTTCCATGTGATAGGCATCATTGGTTGTTTTTGGCCCCATTTTATTGAGGAGGAACCCTAAATGCACTAAGAGTGCATTGGTATAGAGGTAAACGAGGTACTTGTTCCCACGACAATGGCTTCTAGGAATCTGATATAGCAAGTTTTCAAACCTAGTATGGAATTCCTTGACAGTCTCATTCTTAGTTTGTTTTATTTACTCGAGTCTTTTTAGTATCATTTGGATATATTCCAATTTAATACCCCATTTATTGAGAAAGGTTTCTTCTAACTGGTCCATAGATGTGATGCTAGCATCAGGGAGGTCGTCATACCATTTCCTAGCATTTCCATGAAGAGTGGCAGAGACAAGTTTCATTACCAAATATTCAACATCATCACTGATAGGGTGGAGTTGAAAGAAAGCCCAAACATTATCCATGTGATTGTCGGCTCTAACCCCATCAATACTAGTGAATCTAGGGAGCCATTTCTCATACCTTGGGGGCATTTGTCGAGGGTAGCCCAGAATTTTACTCATATCCAAGGGTTTAAAATTTCTTGGGTCCCATTGAGAAGCCATGTTGAGCTTAATCATTAGTGGAGTCACCGGATAATCCTTCTAGGGTCATCAAATGGAAAAGAGGGAATCACCCTTAGTGGAGTCACCAGGTAAGTTTCATAAGATAAAAGCTTTGAGGGAAAGGCTTACCGAAAATGTGTCGTTGAGGAATATTGACTCAGTGTTCCCCGACAATGGCACCAAAATGTTATCGCGCAATTTGTACTTGCCCAAATCCCAAGGAGAGTGGATACAGAACTAGAGTAACTAAGAATGACCTATCAATGTCACCTCAATAAGAAATCCCTTTCTATTTAGGAGTATATTGCAGTACCTCAGGGGAGATGTCCCCAGTGACCCGAGGGTTTGAGAAATATAAGGCAAATTATACAAGAATATCCCTTCCCTCTCACAGGTCACTCAAGTTAAAAGGGTTCTTTATGTCTTATAGAGATGAATAAAATGAGTAATGTTGTGTATCTTCCTAGGACAAGACAATAAAATAGAAAAAGGGCACTTTCCAAGTACCAAAATGATATTAGTGCTGCATAAGACAATGAACTCTTAAGAAATGTATTAGATGATATAGAATTTCAGCATTGTAATAGTTTATAACAACAATATGAAATTTGCAACAACCACAATAATTATGCTTCAAAATGCTTGATAAAAGACTTGAAATAATACCTTTAACTAAGAAAATTTATAATAGATAGTCACAAGCAATTTTAGCAATGTCTAGCTAGCATAACATGTCACTTTTAGGGTTAATCTGTTGTTGTTAGATGGTTGTAGCAATCTTTTGCAACAACAAGAAGTAGGTTAATGATTTAGGCTAATCTAAGGTTAGTAGGTGTTCAAGAGTAGATGTTCTGAAAATTGTTTGATCAATCAACACTTGTAATGGGTAGACTAGTGCCTTCTAAGGTAATGCAGTCAATGGGCATCGACAACTCTTAGGGAAAAATAGCAATGATAATATTTAGCCAAAGGGGATGGATAGGGGATGGATAGGATGAGAGAGGTGTTGGTAGCTCAAGGCCTCAAAAATCCAAGTCCTGGAGATAATNAATGGAAAAGAGGGAATCACCCTCAGTGGAGTCACCAGGTAAGTTTCATAAGATAAAAGCTTTGAGGGAAAGGCTTACCGAAAATGTGTCGTTGAGGAATATTGACTCAATGTTCCCCAACAATGGCACCAAAATGTTATCGCACAATTTGTACTTGCCCAAAGCCCAAGGAGAGTGGATACAGAACTAGAGTAACTAAGAATGACCTATCAATGTCACCTCAATAGGAAATCCCTTTCTATTTAGGAGTATATTGCAATACCTCAGGGGAGATGTCCCCAGTGACCCGAGGGTTTGATAAATCTAAGGCAAATTATACAAGAATATCCCTTCCCTCTCACAGGCCACTCAAGTTAAAAGGGTTCTTTATGTCTTATAGAGATGAAGCAAAGGAGTAATGTTGTGTATCTTCCTAGGACAAGACAGTGAAATAGAAAAAGGGCACTTTCCAAGTACCAAAATGATATTAGTGTTGCATAAGACAATGAACTCTTAAGAAATGTATTATCTGATATAGAATTGCAGTAGTGTAATAGTTTATAACAGCAATATGAAATTTGAAACAACCACAATAATTATGTTTCAAAATGCTTGATAAAAGACTTGAAATAATAGCTTTAACTAAGAAAATTTATAATAGATAGTCACAAGCAATTTTAGCAATGTCTAGCTAGCATAACATGTCACTTTTAGGGTTCATCTGTTGTTGTTAGATGGTTGTAGCAATCTTTTGCAACAACAAGAAGTAGGTTAATGATTTAGGCTAATCTAAGGTTAGTAGGTGTTCAAGAGTAGATGTTCTGAAAATTTGTTGATTAATCAACACTTGTAATGGGTAGACTAGTGCCTTCTAAGGTAATGCAGTCAATGGGCATCGACAACTCTTAGGGAAAAATAGCAATCATAATATTTAGCCAAAGGGGATGGATAGGATGAGAGAGGTGTTGGTAGCTCAAGGCCTCAAAAATCCAAGTCCTGGAGATAATTACTAGAAAGTAATAAAAATTAGGCCCTAGTGATTTCTCTTTTCCTTAGACAAATTGAAATAAAAAATGCAATAGGTAATGAAGTAGGGTTACTAGAGTGCTACAATGGTAGGGCTCTAGTATCTACTTTTAGATAGGTTCCTTTCAAGAAATTTTAGCAAGTGGAAGATTATAGAGAAAAATATAGTAACATATGTCTTTCTCCTAGGGTTTCAAGCAAGCAATTTCATAATCTTTGACATGAAACAAGTAAATTCACCATAAACATTCATTCACAATAAAGAAATGCAGATTTTTTTCTTACTTCATTAAAAATAATCAAGCATAAAGCCTAGTTGAAGATCCTCCACATGAAAATTTTCCAAAATACACCAAGATTTGTCTCCCCAAAAGTTGCGGACCACTTGATTTCAGCCAATAACCCTTAAAGAGGGCCAAATTTCAGACCACTACTTGTGTGATGAGTGAATAATGATAAAATGAGAGTTTTTATCTCTTATTTATACAATAACTATGACCTTTAATTAAAATTAGGTCATCAAAAGGCTAACATGGCCAAATTACATCAAAAATCAAGTTTTTACATAAATGTCATTAATTAAACTCTAAAATCAAATCCAAGGGTGAGGTCATGCCCTTCTAGGGTGATGTTACCCCCCTAGGGTGGAACGTTAGGCCTCAGATGCAAAATGTTGGGCCTGCCAAGCCCCTGGATGATGCCACACATGCCAATTAGCACACAAATGCCTCCATAATGCCAATCCTAGCGTTGGGTGACGTCATGGGCCTCCCAAGACCAACGTCCAAGTGGAAGATCAAGATCCCCCTGGGTCTAGGTCTACCAAAGTGTCTCTGGTGAAAAGTCTTTCTTTCTTCCTGGTGCAAGTCTCTGACATCTCTCTGCCCCTAGCTGGGGTCACAACATCCATCTGTGGGATTTTAGCCCCATGGAGGTACGAGCTAATCATATCCCCATATGTACTTGTCCACCGAGAAAAGTCCTGCAACAGCAACAAGTAGACCCTCCATGGAATCATAAGTCACAGGGATCATAGCAATGTCAATCACATCTAATAATCAAATTAACCAAACATGTGCATCAAACCCCCCTTTACCCAGACAAATGCTTAAAGACGTTATGCAGTTTAACAAGTCGGGTTTGGAGAGCATCTCAATATGTCCTATTGGGATAATCCTTCTCAAGTTTGGGGCATTTCCCAGGTGAGATCCAATCTAGGTCATGTACGTGTGTGAAATGGTGTAGGGGAAATGTTTGGGCAGAGGGTGCAGTGATAACAGGGAAATGTAGGTCTTTACTCTGTGTGCCTTTGTAGAGGGTGAGTAGGAACTTATCATGGATGTTTTTTTTCCTATCCCATTCAATGCCTTGTATTCTTAGTCTTATTTCTTTTTCTTTTCAAGAGAAAAGTTGGGGGACATTGTCCTAGCGTGGTGACCAAAGGTAACAACGTTACCCACAAGCACTTCATGGAAATGAGAAGGTTGGCTCGTGATGATACTATTGAAATATTGTAACTGCAAAGAGTATTCTATTTTATTATTGATGTATTATTCATTATATCAATCCCCTTTTGAGGATTGATCATGTCGGACATTGTAAATGACCAAATCCCCTTTTGTGGATTGGTCAAACCCTGATTGTAATATGCTAAATGACAAGTCGGCCCCCAGAATATATTAAAGTGGTTATAACCACCCAGAATGAGAAGTCGACCTTGCCAGTGAAAAGACACCTCAGTTCAACACCTGCCAGATTGTATAAATAAGAGGTGTCAACACCTCATTTGTTCACTCACTCACTTGTTCATCAGAGTGCAAGTTTGGAGCTGCAGTTGAAGAAGAAGAGAGAGAGAGAGACGTGCACTACTTGGGAGAGGACTTTCTGTCTTGTTTGGTTTATTCTCTTGGCATTGTATTGGCTATCTATATTAAGGAAGTTTTTGTTGGGTTTTCTCCTCCATGAGGGTTTCCTAGGATAAATGATGTGTCTCTTGTGATTGTGTATTTCTTAGTGATCATATCTATGCTATGGTTATCTAGTAAATTGAAAAGAA
>JASDQU011508201.1:4779-15211 GCA_032191745.1 Picea mariana
AACTGTGGAGCTTCCTTGAATCTAGATCTGTGCCCTCTCTTGCACTCAAATGCAAGCTTTGGTAGCAAATTGGAGCTCAGACGTCAAAGTTAAATGCCGAAACTCCAGTTTCAGCACTGTTTCATCATATGTCTCAGCACTGTTTCAGCATATACTTAGCACTGTTTCAGCGTATACTTCGCACTGTTTCAGCAGTTGCTCAGCACTGTTTCAGCATATACTTAGCACTGTTTCAGCATATGCTCAGCACTGTTTCAGCATATACTCAGCACTATTTCAGCATATACTCAGCACTGTTTCAGCATATACTCAGCACTGTTTCAGCATATACTCAGCACTGTTTCAGCATCAGCACTGTTTCAGCATATACTTAGCACTGTTTCAGCATATGCTCAGCACTGTTTCAGCATATGCTCAGCACTGTTTCAGCATATGCTCAGCACTGTTTTAGCATATACTCAGCACTGTTTCAGCATATACTCAGCACTGTTTCAGGTTGAAATAGACGGATAAGGCTTTGGAAAATCTGAAGCAGCTGCTACAGCATCAGCTGGATTTCTTGGAGAACTTGGACATGGAAGCTGGGCGCATAATGGAGCATCTGGAGGCAGATATCATCATCACCAAAATTGGATTCTCGGAGGAATTGGACAAGCTACATAAGGAGCTAAAAAATCCCCAGCATGAGTTTGAGGAAAGAATGGATCAGCTGGACTCGAGACCCCAAGATTTAATCCTTTTATGTAAGTAGTCTGTCAGCAAGTTCTGACCAGCAATCTGGCATTTTGTATTGTAGCCATTGTTGTAAATAAGCTAGAATCTTAAGAAGGCGTATAGCTATAGAAGTAGAATGGCTTTAGAAAGCAGGCCCGAAGACATTCGAGGCCATTTTGTAACTGAATATGTGGCCAGTCCACCTTCTTAATATATTCCATAACCGTTTTCGTAAAAAAAAAAATGTTCACATGCCTCTTCGAGGGGGCAACCTCCAGTCAAGCAGAGCTCTATTACAATAATATCCAGGCTAGGGTTCTCATACCCTCGACTCCTATTTATACTAAATATGTCTATCAAAAGAAGAATCTAGAGGAATATCCTTCTATAAGCGGAAGCTTCTATTAGGTCTTCTTACATTCGACTTATTCTATTTTATTGCAAGACCTTATTAATATTGACCTTTATTACATCTTAATATATTGTTCTACCTATGTGCGAGTTAGGACCCTAACAAAGAGATATAGAGTGAGTATTATCATTCTAACTTGGTATTATTTTTCAGGTATTTTATGTATAGTTTCCACATATATATTTTTATTTTCTGTGGTTTTGTGCATTAAAATTAAAATTGTATTGATGGATGATTTCTATATGTAAGTGTCTATATTTTTTCATGTTTTGTATAGACATGCATAGGTGAGCATTGAGGACAGGAATAACACTTCCAAATCATGTGATGTTATTAAGGGGTCCCATTTTTATGTCATTGATGATCATGAGCATGACACATTGTTTGTTCAACAATGCTTCTGGTTGATCTATGAAAAATTTAGAAAGAATAGCATAACATATATAGAGCATTGGATTTGGTTCGATGGGTGTGTAGGGAAATTTAATTTGTTGTGCTTATTTTACTGGTTGAGTTTTATTAATAAGGAGACAACAGTTTGGCATACTTGGAGTTTTTTTGAAACAGGGCATGGAAAGGGTGAACATGATAGTGTGGGTGCTTGTGTGAAATTAGTTAGGAGGTACCAAATGAGTTATGATGAAGTCCAAATCAAATCATCTATTGAAGTAATTGACTGGTGTAAATTTCATTTAGGCCATCAAGGTCATGAATATGCAAGGCTTGTGTGTGGGTAAGAGGCTATGGTGTGAAAATTGAAGCTCAAATTTTAAACATACTTTTAAACACAGGCTCAATAGAAAAATATATATTTGATATTTAATATGATGCAAGTTCTTTTGGAATGTTTCACTTAGTGAGGTGAATAGATCCATGCCTTGGTATTGTGAAACTATACTTGAGGGAATTGCACTCTATTTAGAGTAAATACATGGGTGACATCTTTGTCACTAAGACAAGAAAGTATGCGTGATTTTTTGGATTTTACATTAATCTAGAGGCATGTGCACTTGATCAATGTGAAAATTATGAATACATGAAACAATGGAATTGTGTTTTTCTTAATTCAAAGGAGCCACATCCAAGTCCGGCATGGAAAGAGATGCACGTTGAAGGGGTTTTGGTATCACTAAATCATGATTGGGTTTCTTATGTTGTTAGGAAAGGTATGTGACTTAATTAATGGGCTTGTTATAGATTAATGGTATATTTATTTGGACTCTTCAACTTAATGTTAAAAATACAAAACTTGAGTAAATGTATATTAATTAATATTTTTAATTGTAGCTATAGGTGATGTATGTGTTGGCATTGCACCATGGGGTAATGAAGAGAGAGTGGCCTAGTATTTGATGTGATGCAGATAAAGAAAAATCAAGTTGGTGTGACCATATTAAGATGGAGATTACACAAACTAGATTGGGCAACATAGTTGTGCTTGGTCACTTTTTAAAAAAAATTAAAAAAAACAGCGTGAATATATTATCTATAGAGATTGTATGCCTAAATATATATCTTTCCAATACAATCATTTGGTTATAGAAACTCATATACAACTCATGGAAATCAAACTGAAGAGAGGTGAACCAAGGAGATGGAAGATGATAGAAGTTTACCATGAACGTATTATGGATACTTTTATTCCTATAACCCATTGACCATATGAGTAAAATATAGACCACTTTTGAGGTTGGCCTAGTTGGTGCACTAAATTATTCTACATTGACTTTAAAGTAATGTTTGATTGCATTGATTTACATATCAAATGTTTGTATCTTTGAAATTTATTTCCTTGCTTGGTTGGATTGCATTTTTTAGTTTTTTCTCATTTATATTATGTAAAGAAAAAAAAATGATTTGTTTTGTATTTCTTTTAAATTATATTAAATTTAATTGAAATCACATTAGAGTGGCATAGTGGAAGCATAATGGGCCCATAACCCATTGGCCTAGGTTTGAACTCTCACTTTGATACGTGTATTGAGTGCATTAGATCTACTCATTCTTATTAAACAAACATTGATACAATTATACATTTACGTACATGCCTTAGTGTCTACTATGTCCCATCAACTATTTACCAAATCTACATTCATCTATCAATAGAGACTAGCTAAACCATTCCTCTAGACTACCATTCCATTTATTCCCAACCAATATAAATTTTCATCTCCCTGATTGAGTATTCACTTTCCTCCCTAGGAATAATCATTGTCATAGTCTGCAATGAATTGCCTCCTTAGATTGTGCACCATAATGGTGATAATGATTTTCCTCTCCTTAGGCCCAACTTCATGTTCCATGCACATTGAGTCAACTTCCCTAATGAAACACTCTTCATGCAAGATTTATGCATTTTTATACCTCTTTTGCATTGCTCTATCATTCGCTCCTCTTCTAGGTGCTTATACCATACATGTCTAACCTCTTGTACACTTGAAATCTATATGTATAAACTTTCATCTAGATTCCCTTCATCTCTTCCTCTACCATGCATACTTAGTCCTTTCATAGATGCTCCTCCATCAAGTACATGTCGTTATCATTCGAAATTTAACCTTACATTCTTAGATCCCATATATGGATATAATTTACAAGGATTATTCTATATCAACTAAAACATGGAGACTATTATACGATTGTCTTAATGATTGATGATGTGGAAAGAGGTTTTGATCTAGGAGTATTCCTGGGAAGGGCATGCGTGAAACCATTATTTATTTTTTCTACTTTTGCATGTGTTTTGAACCTAGAATGTAGACTATGTGGTTTTCCATTGTACCTAGTAGTTGTTTGGCATATTAAACCTAAACTATGGGACAAAACGGAACATATGTGTTTCAATTATTATAACGAAAAATACACATGTATAGTCATGTGTCGGTATGATAAATTTTTGAACCATCATTAATAATGATCATTGGATATTCAAAATAATCCTTGGAGTTATCCTTGGAGGTCTATAATTTTCCTTGAAATTTTCGTTAGGAATTATTGTTGGAGATTTGTAATTATCCTTGGAAAATCAAAGAGCCCATAAATTCAAGGATAATTAGATCCTTTAAACACATGAGTAGAGATAGGTTGTCTTTTAGAATAAGAATATAATTGATGGGGAGATCTAGATAGTGTGAATTTGATAGATATATTGTGTGGGTGGCTCTCGCTAGTTTGGCTAATTTGGGTTGATATCACATACCACTTAGATTTAATTGAGTGAATTATGTAGGAGGGAGGTGTGGTTAGTTTGTAGAGAATCCATTGACTTTAATTAGGTGTTGGCAATATTTAGTAACTTCTTTAAATAACTCAATTGTGGTACATAGCTCGATGGGTTAGCTCAAGTGGATGAGTGTCGTTGTTTGTTCGAATGAGGTTTCAGGGTCGAATCCCCGGCTAGGAGCCTGTATAGGGCCTCACTTGATGTCCCCACTAGGTTAGGCCAGTAATAAGGCTGAACGGTTTAACTCGTTTACCATCCACAAAATGTGGGGAAGTACTCGAGGGTTTCCCATGCTCTTTTTCGAGGAAAAAAAATGCTTGATGGATTAGCTCGAGTAGTTGAGTGCTCTGGTTATTTCAAATTAGGTCTCGGGGTCGAATCCATGACCAAATAATAATTGATATTTGTGAAGCCTCACTCTATGTCCCCACCAGGTTAGGCTCGTAATCAGGCCGATGGTTTAGCCCGTTTACCATCCACAAAATTTGGGGAAGTACTCGGGGGTTTCCCATGTTGTGTTCCCAGGAGAAAAAAAAAAAAAAAAACTCAATTGTGGTAGATGAAGAGATTTAAAATAAACAATTTAGGTCTCCTCTCCTTCCTCCCTTCTCTCCCCTTTGAGTGATTTGGGAATCTCTCCTTGTTTTTAAGATTAGAGTTCCATTTTAATAAGACTCACAAATAAGAAAAACACACACACACACAAGAATGAACATATTGAATTCATGAAATATTTACTTTTAGCAAACTGTAAACTTTGTAGAGAAAAATGAAAGTGCACAAATTAATAATATTTTGTATAAATTGTGAAGGAAAAATACTCTCAATAAGAGATAGTTATGATAATATGAAATACATTGAGAGTACAAAAAATTTCAACTTTGTCCAAAATAAGATCACTCTTATTCTAAATATATTAGTCATGAACAATTATTAATTTATTTTATGTATTATTTTCTATTGAATAGCTTGAAGATGGTTAAGGGTGGATTTCATCATTTTCTCCATCTTCTACCATGTGGTAGATGCATTAGGGTTATATCTGTTTGTTAAAACAATGTCCATATAAAATTTCAACATGTCCAAAATAAGGTCACTCTTATTTTAAATATATTAGTCATGAATAATTGTTAATTTATTTTATGTACTATTTTCTATTGAATAGCTTGAAGATGGTTAAAGGTGGATTCCATCATTTTCTCCATCTTCTATCATGTGGGTAGATGCATTAGAGTTATATATGTTTATTAAAACAATATCCATATAAAATTTCAACATGTCCAAAATAAGATCACTCTTATTCTAAATATATTAGTCATAAATAATTGTTAATTTTTTTGATGTATTATTTTCTATTGAATAGCTTGAAGATGGTTAAGGGTGGATTCCATCATTTTTTCCATCTTCTACCATGTGGGTAGATGCATTAGGGTCATATTTGCTTGTTAAAACAATATCCATATAAATGTATTTCTTGAACTAACTATTATATGATTAAATATATTTAGCCAAACATTGTGATCACTTTTTCATAATATTTGTTTTTTGTTTGGTCAAATAATGACTAATCATGTCTTTAATTATATTTAGTTAATGATTGTTATTATTAGTTTTCAAGATTGGGAAAAGAGTTGGGCATGGATGGTGGTCACTGACTTACACAATTATAAAAACACAAAAAAAAACATTTTAAGAGAAATGAAAATATAAGATAATGCTCAATATTTGCTTAGCTTTGTTGATTATCTATTTAACAATGTCACTTATTTGTACATATTTAGTACTCATCAATCTTTTGAGTTTAAAATTTTTTCATTGTTTGAAAATAAAATTACAACTTGTGTAAGATGTAAGATGTGATACTCATGAATCATTTAAATTTAAAATCTCTCATTGTTTGAAACAAAATTACAATGTGTGTAATAAGCGGTAGACACAAATTTTCTTACTATGTGCATTTTATAATATCTAGCCTACTTGGCACACAAATTATCTTAATAGATGATAATAAATTATTTTAATGTGCACTTTATATTTTCACCATCTAAATTATTAGCATTAAGGATGTAACCATCAATTACAAAAAAATCTTATACTCTACTTTTCATTAATAACTTTTTCATTCCGATTTATTTTCATTTGATGTTATTCTTAACATTGTTCCACAATAATATTTTGTGCATGTTAGTTAATTTATCAACTTAAAAACTTACATAAAAACTATCTACTCAACTTGGGGATTATAGGAATGTGTCATAACTTATTTTATGTGCATTTTAATTGAGATTAATGTAGTAAAACAATTTACAATTGAGATTATTTGTTGATGGTCATAAGTTTCTAAGACCTTTTCATCTTTGGAAAACGTTTGTGAAACAACATAAAGTTGCACACTTATAATAGAGAAGTTAGCATCTAACACCACGTAAACTTGATTTGGTTAACCAATTAGTCCTAGTATTTCCATAATGAATGAGATTCTAACCCCAATGAAATTCACCTCATTATACAATTGAGACATTTAATATTTTTTATTATCATCTTATTATATCATTATTTTTTTATTCAATCAACTTTATTTCCAACGTTACATACACATTATGCAATGGTTTAAATTTTTACTTTTCCAATTTTGATGCATGGAAAAATGCCACTTCAAATGTGGAGAAAACATTGTTTAAATGAACTTTAAACAATTATTTAATAATTTAGTGAAATCTCATTAGAAAAAAAAAATCTTTAAAAACATTGAAAACAATAAATATAAATAAAAATAAAAAACCCAAAAAACACTATTATTAAGGAGATAGTAATAAAATACACCAACAAATGTATACATATAAAAATTGTATAAAAAAATGTTGGAAACCATTAGTTACACAAAGACACCACAAAAAATATGACTATTAAGGAGATAACATTAAAATACATTGTTATAAATGAGACAATATTAAAATATATGAGCACTCATCATAAACTCGAGAGTCATCAACACTCATCAATACATAAACATTAACATTATGAATACTCATCAATAATAATAAAATACATCAATACTCATCATGAAGTTCAAAAACTAATTATAATATCCATATAGATTACAAAAAAAATGTTCATATATATAACAATAAGACCTAGTAAAAATCCAAGTATTGAGCTATAAACAAACAAATGGAATTATCATTGGGCTAAGAAAAGTTCAAAAACTAATTATAATATCCATATAGATTACAAAAAAAAATGTTCATATATATAACAATAAGACCTAGTAAAAATCCAAGTATTGAGCTATAAACAAACAAATGGAATTATCATTGGGCTAAGAAAACACTAAAGATCTAAATCATCTAAAACCACTAGCCTTGTGAACACCACCACAACCATCGTTCCATGTACTAACAATCCCATCACTCCTATGACCATGACCACTACCACTGTAACTTGCACTAGGCCCCTCATCACTCATACGAGTGTTGATGTCCATATGACTCGTACAAATAATTTCCAATGCATTGTAGTACAATTAACATTTAAATTCAAGTTAGATAACTTTTAGTACAAAACTTACTAGCGAACAATATTTTCAAATTTTAATTGGAGGATCAAGTTACTTAGGTCAAGTCAATAGTAAACTACGTATATGGGATTTGAGTCTATGTAGATGGAATTTGAGTCTGCACAATCAATCTTGGGATCACAAATGGGCCCGCATCAAGATGTTGAAGCATTGTTGCATCCCACTCATGTGCCCACATAATTATAGCATCGACAACCCCTTGTACCTGGACTTTCGTGTGATGAAATTACATGTAAGCACTCAAATTAATAAATACATATTATAGTCATTATTTCAAAAATGGATGTATAACTTGGATTCTATTGTATTGATCAAAAAATTGTACCTCGTGGGCTAGGCATTGAAGTTGAGTACTTATCTCTGTAGTGAGGATATGTGGAGATTTAGGCTTGGGTATGGGCTCATTCTCAAGCATGGGTAAAGGACTATTAATTTTCCTTTACCTTGTACAATTTGAATGAAGGATGTGAAATTTTTTTGGATGAAATAACAGATTGTAAATATATGTAAGAACATATATGAAATTTATATCAGTTGAAACTTCTAGAATTCAAACATTAATCAAGTCTCCTCCATTTGTCTTGTGTGGATAAGAAATCGATTGTTCATCGGAGTAAATCTCATCCAGTAATGCAAACATTGGCATGTGATAAAACAAAATAATATTACTTAATGCATTGATTCTACATGTATTAAAATATGATCAATTGATAACTAATAAAGATAATGTAAACATACATCATTGTACAAAATTATACCTCACCTTTATGAATTAGATTGCATATCTTGTGAAACTAATAATACTCATCCCAAGAACTACTTGTAATACCCTATTTTTAACCCTAGATTAGAAATGTATAATTGTATATGTATATGATGAATGGCTAAGGGCCAAGCAATTTAATATGTAAACATTGTACATTAAAAATAATAAAAATGAAATACACCGCCGACCATAGACAGACATGGACAAATTCATGGGGGGCTATGATTCCATAAGGGAGAGGGGTGAAATGGGGTCCAAGGGGAAAAATCCCACGTGGATATAATCCCATGTCATTTTCCTAAAGTAATTTTTCATTACCATGTAATCCTCCTTTGGCTTATCAAAGCCAATCATTGAATGCATGTAATAGGTTGGTGGAAAAGTCATCTAACCTAGTTAAGAGAGCATGGGTTATGTACACTCATGATGGGAATTGTATAATTTAATCATGTAATACATTAAATAAGAGACAACATGGACGAAGTACAATCATTTTGGGGGAAGTGTGAGAGTCAAGAAAGCATGGGGGAAGAAGAGAGAAAATTTGAGGAATAGGAAGAAAGAGCTAATTTTGGGGGAACAATGAGAAGTGAGGAAAAACCAAATTTTAGTGTAGGGAAAGAGTAGGTAGCCAGAGTGGGTATTGAACATAGCTTACTAAAGTTGGTAATTAGGATGAGAATGAGGATACCATGCATGTAAGTAATTTTCTACTAAGAAATTACCAAAAGGAGCATTTGTAAATGATGTTGTGAGCACTCCTATTGTAGCTAGATTTTCTGGAGCCTTGGGTGAGAGATTCTTGATCGGTCTGTGCTAGATCCCTAGAGGGGATGGCTATTGTCTGAAGGATTGATGGGGAAGAGAGTTGGGTAGTTGAAATTGTTGAAGGAGTCATGTCACTTTTTTTTAACTAGGCATTGGGTTGTTTGTGTGGATTGTAGCCAACCATAAGAGCCTATCATCCTTGTGGACTCATTACCCCATCCGGTGGTGGCCTATTGTTGAGAGAACTAGAGAAACAAAGTCTATGGTTGGGTGCAATGTTCGTCGCATGTAGTCAGTTGTGTAAATATTAATAAAGATAAGTTTTATGGACATTGTGTTTAATTGTTGTCTAATTGCTACATTTTATTATGTGTTTAAATGTTGTTGTGTGCATAAATATTTGCATTCAAAATTTTAAAATTATCAATTTTTTCATCAGTCATTTTTATCATGGTGTGTGTATGTATGAATATTAAAATGGCATCATAGTTATGAAAATGTCATTTTGGTTAGTGATGTGCCCAACATGAGATCTCGGTATGTTACACTACTTGGCATAGTGCAATAAATTTTCATGGAGTAACAACCCAAATATAGTATGGTCCACAAAACAAAAATAAGGATTTGTACAAATAGGTGGTGGTTTGGATCTCTCCCTGTCTAAAGCGACTAAAATATTGCCCAATGCAGTGCACCTCAATTCCGATAAGAAATGGATCAATTAATTCTTGGGGAAAAACAATACTCCTACTCATAAATGGTATCAATCGTGTAGGATGTGATACAATAGTAGGGTCTCTATGAGCCCTAGTAAAGTAATAAGTGTGTCCCGTACTAGGACCACAAAAACATGATGGTGTGCTAGTGTGGTTAGGGTGCATGTGCAACACAAAATTATCATAGATATGTATCAAAAAAATATATTTCAACCTCATAATGGTGAGGGATCATGCCCAAAACTTCGATAAATCT
>JASDQU011508209.1:0-11010 GCA_032191745.1 Picea mariana
CGTCTAGAACCTAGAAGGAGAACTGAAAATATTGTGTGTCTATGCCTCTTGTGTGATCAATAATATATTTTTTGTAATGGGTCTCTTATGAATGGGAACCAAATCTATAGGTTAAGAATTAAATGGTAATTTATGAGTGAAGAAAAGTGTTGTAATATTCCTTAAAAGGGTTAATTAATTAATTGTAAATCCTATGTGTAGGAGGCCACAAAAGGTTTTTAAACCGTAGATATTCCCTAATTCGGGAAAGGAAGGTTCACAAGGCTCGAAGCCTTACTTAGGGGCTTAAGAGATGAAGGATGTCATGCTAAATATTGGTAGAGTGAGTTTGGAAAAGATGGTGGGATGTCCAAGTCCCAAAATAATCCTTCGTTTGTCGAGATCCCTATAGATAGAACTAGAGAGGGCCTATGGAAGTCCTAAGCCTGAGAGTAGTCCTTAATCCTTTGAAATCACTGTATTAATCGGTGAAGGAAACCCAAGGAACCCATTCAATCATGTTTTTAATCAGAGCGAAACAATATCCATAGGTTCGGTTAGGAGGTTGATCAATAGTAGTTCAATCATTATCAAATGAATTGAAGCAATAGGTGGAGCCATGGAATTATCGGGCTATCCAACACTCGGAACACTAGAAGAAATTGGGTCACATATCTTGTATTTTCCTGATACTCAGTACACGGTGGGGCAGGGTTCCCTTGTGGGCTACCAATCCATTTTTATGGAAAGTGCGAGAGAGGTGACATCATGCTGGCGAGGGACATTAGCATGACAACCAACGTGCCACAACAGTTGATGCATGTTGATGTTTGATTACGCAGAGTGAAGGTGGGATCGGATGGGCGTGGGGAACTTTTTGTTTAACTCCTTTGAATATTGGTCGTTAGATCCATGAGCCAAGATATATCAGTAGTTGATCCCATACATAAGCTCAGAAGGCGGGATTTACACCTTAGGGTAATAGAGTATGAAACCCCTGAAATTTTTCCCATATCTTGTTTCCTTTTGTGTTTCCTGATACGGATACCTGGTGGGTAGGGTTCCACACATGGTTACAACATTACTTATGAATGACAGAGGTGATGTTAGATGACAAGGATGAAATCATGGCATCCAATGTGCCATGATAGTCAACATATGTCGATGTTTGATAGCATAAGGCAAGATTGGGCCCAATTGGGTGTGGATACTTTTGGTTTAGTGATCTAAACCTCAGTCGTCAGGTATTGGTGCCGAGTGATCTGGGCCATCTATTATGTAACCAAGCTCAGGAGGGAGGTTACCACCTGGGTTACTGGAGTATCGAACCCTGGAATATTGTCGTGTTTGTAATTCATTTGGAAAATTCTCGATATGTCAGTGCCCAGTGGGGCACGTTTCTAGGGAAGGGTTCCAACCTTCCCTTGTTAACTTGCAAGGAGAGGAAGACACATGCCAATGATGTAACCCAACCAATGCATAGTAAGAAGGTGTCAACACCTAAGTGGAGAACCTTATCACCGGTGATGACATGTCACACGGTGGTTGGTCTATATGTCATGTGGGTATTGTACCACATGTCAAAGTGAATTCATAGTTTTGAAGAAGATATCCATGATGATTTATGAGTTCTATGTATCATGCTAGGTGGTATACTATGGAAATTCCATGTGTTCAAGGTGCTAGCTAGACCCAAACCAGGAATTGAAACCACGAAGTTGTAAAATCTTTGGTTTCCTAGGGGGGATCGATATCCCAGTATCCCAGTGGGTCGTTATATATGGAGAGATGATATTATAGTATTCTAGTGGGTCAATTCCCTTGCATATTGGTTATCAATGATTTTTCAAGAATTTGTCGAGAGTGGAAAGCGGTTGGGGGCCCAATAAGCTGAGGACCCAGTGGGATAGGTGGTAGGTACCATGACAACATCCATGCCAACAACCACATAGACACTAGGAGGTGACATGTTATGACATGTCAAATCCTTGTCAGAGGACATAGGCGACATGGAGCCATGTGGTGGTGAGTTGTACTTTGACCAAGAAGGTCTAAAACTTTGGAAGGCCATAACTTTTGATCTAGACCTCGGTTTTTAGCATGGTGATAGTCATTAGAAAGATATAGATGAGAAGAACGAGATTATTAATACAAAATTGGATATCAATGGAAATGAAGAAAGGTTGTTTTTGAGGAAATGAAATGAAAATTTTGACACCCCACTAGCCTAAGAGAAGTTAGGGGGTTGGGTGTGTTACAACAAGTCCAGGCGATATGCATTCTCAACAATTCATTCCAGAATAGTTTATGAGCCATAACATAGGGGTAAAACTTATTGTGTTGGCATTTGAAGTGGTTCTTGTCTAGAAATAAACACACATGATCTCCTAGATGAAAGAACAATTGCATGTGATGCTCGTCATGCCTCTATTTTTCAAATTCGTGGGATGCTTGCAAGGAAGCTGCTACATAGGTATGATGTCGTGCTATATTTTGGATAAAATATTACGTTGAGTGTTGATATTTTTGCTGAAATCCATACCTATAAGGAGTGAGACAAAGGGGCATCTCAGAGGGTGCAAGAGGTTGAAATAAAAAAAAAACTTCGAAGGGAAAGAAACCAGTGGAGGAGTGCATGGCCCAATTGTAACTATGTTGGAGAATATGAAAATAGGTGTTGTAATTAATCATGGCCTCCACAACAATTTCTGAATGGTATTCCATACGGTGACCTCCCTGTTTAAGTCTAGCTCCAATGGCGGGATGTGATGCATCTGTCTCAATATCCGAGGGTGGGTTCATATCCAACAAACAAAGAACATGTGTAGAGCATAATACAATCTAAAGATAAGCAAAGTAGTGCCCAACCTTTCCAAAAAAACTCTTCAGGTCATGGGAATTGGAGTGTGTTGGCCATTGTTCCAAAACCTCTACATGATATGGATCTAATAAAACCCTTGTTGTGTCCAATATGAGTTCCAATTACTGAACTGATGTTTTCCCAAAATAGGATTTATTCATCTGAAGTGTATGTTCCCGTAGTATATCAAGTATGTTGCGGACATGTTGAAGATGTTATGTCTAAGAAATATTGAATACCAATATCTCATCAACACAAATGACCATGCACTTAGCCAAATGAATTTTTTCATTCATGCGAACTTGATGGTATCCATTCGTCCAATCCATCTTTGTGAAGTAATAAGCCCCTTGTAAGTGGTCCAACAAATTCACAATTTGAGGTAGGGGGTAGTGGTTTGTAACAATAGTTTTATTAGGGGCATGATAGTTGGTCCTTAGGATCCATTCTAAGTAATCCTTGTTTCGGATAATAAAGTTGGGGGACACACTTGGAGACGATGAAGGTGGAATAAGGTATGAGTTCAAAAGTTGACCAATTGGGCATTCTATCTAAACAGCCTCTCGGAAAGTGATGCAATAGGATGGGGCATTGGGAAAAGAATCACCATGAATTAAACCAAGTGTGTGCTCAATAGAGTGAGATGGGGGTAGTCCCATGGGTTGGGTGTAGACATATGAAAAATCATGGATCAAGGGAGCCATGGAAAGGGGTATAGTTTTAGTCTGGTTGTCTTGGTTAATGGGGCAAAGCAAGAACAAAGCGATACATTGGTTTAGATTGACTTTCTTAATGGCCACTTTTCTGGTGATAGACTGGGTGGATTTAAGAGAAGAAGAAGTAAGTACATAGGTGTTCCCCTCATGTTGAAAGTGGTATTTATGAGATTTAGCATGATAGACAGTGTGTCAATTCTGTTGGTAGGGAAGGTGTTATAACCCTAAATTGCATCGGACATGCATACCTGGCATCATGCCATCTAACTTACTATCTTTGCCAAGCCATCACTGAACAAGATTCTCTAAAAATCATTGTTTTGAAGGTATATGCACCCTGCACCATTACTGCCCACGTACACATGCCTGCTACCCCACTAAATCCCATGTACACTCACAGAATATCGAAACAAATGAAAATTGCACAGGATACTAGTTTTCGGGCCGTTACTTAGCCATTTGACCACCCATATCTAGTTAACTCAAATGTTACTATCTGTTTTGGCCTATAAAATAAGGGGTTGGGGTCCTATTTCAAAAAGAATTACTAGAGAATAGAAACTCTTCCCATTTCTGTGTTCCCCCTTTGCCCCAATATTCGGCAACCACATTGTGAGTTTGAGCCATAATTCCCTTCTTCTCCATTAGAAGCCTTTGTAATTCCCCTAGAGAGAACTGAAGAGGAGAAGGAGACGTGGAAGCAGTTGGTGCATTGTGAAGAGGAGCCCAGGACCAAGTTCGAGGAGCAGTGCTGGTCTCATATTGTATGTGAATTTTGTGAGATTAATATAAAGAAGTACTTTTTCCATCCCGCCAAATGATGTCTTAAACTTATATGATTTTTTTACATTTCTTGTTTATGATGTCTAACCCACTAATCCATATGTAGAATGCATGCTTGTAGTTTCTTGTTTGTATTTTGGTGAATGCAAGTCATCCTTGGGAGGAGACTTGTAGTCAGGAAACAACTAAGCTCAGAGGGATCGACACCAGACGTGGAGTTTAAGGTATGCCTACCGGATCCCCTATACCTTGTCTTTTATGTATGATTGTGGGGTAATGTTGGGATAGTTGAAAAAATGTAGGATACTTTAGATGGTTAGATCTGCCTACATTTTAGAACCCTAGTGTAGTCCATAGAGGGGTTTTCCCTCTATAGAAGAATTGGCGACCATACTGGGAAGCCTATAGGGTCTTTGGGGATATTTATTTATGGGTGATTTGAATCAATTTATTTACTATTTTCTGAGTTTCTGTAAGTTTCTGTGTCTTTAAGGGATGTTGGTCTTCCATACCAGTACTCCTTGTCTATGTTGGACTATTGGTTTTCATTTTTTTTTAGGAGTTACAGAGGTGTACGCGGCCTGTAGTGGTCCTTCACATGTGCATACGTGCCCTACCTTTGGACAGCCCATGTACATACGCTGGCTGTTGAAGTATCAGTAGCGTGCATGTGTTGATATTTTTTGTTTTTAAGGAGAGGCAATCATCGTATTGCCTGTCAGAAGTCACACTTCTCAGGGGTTTTCTTGATCTAGTCCTGGTCTCTATTATAGCAGTCTTTAGCCTAGGTTTGACTTCAACATATCTTTTTCTTATCGAAATATTTCTTGTGTTTTCTTTGATAGGGTTTTTAGACAAGTTTGTGAGTCTGTTTTGATCTGCCTATTTGGTATTGTCAGTGACTCCTTGCGATCTGCATTTGGGCCTGAATTCATTTCTTGGTCTTGAATTGTCGTCATTTTTCCCTTTTTTTCTTTATAAGAAAATAAAAGAATTAATTTTCAAATTCTTGTTTTGAAGTGTAAGACAATAAAAAAAAAAATCTTTCACTTCTTTGTTTGGTAAAGTAGTTTAGGCTAGTTGTTTCATTTACCACGGAAAAAGAAAGTTTTCTTAAGTTCTTTACTTGAATACTTAGGACATTAAGTAGCTCGTAGTCGAGCGAAATCTTGTTCTGATTTTTTCTTTTCAAAGATCTGAGAAAAGTAGTTACGAAAAGTTTGGTTAAAGAGTTTAAATTGGCAATTTTTTATTTGTGAAGAAAGAAGTAGTTTTGTTTTCAGTTTCATCTTATGCTCTTCTCTTTCATCTCTTAAAGAACATCACTGGTTTCATTTCCATTCCTGTTAACTTAAGACAACGACTAAAATTAACGCTTAATTAAAAGTTATTAGAGTTTGTGTTTGAAGGGTCCATCCATTTAGTCTAGGCTAGAGCCTTGATTTAGGATTGGAGAGGAAAATCTTCAAGGCTACAAAAACAAACATAAGAATCTGAGCTAGAGAGTGCTTGAAAGCCCAGTAAACATGGAAGTTATCCGGGACCCCCTTCTACCACAGGGGTTAAACACAAGGTCATGTGCGGAAACATAGCGGAGATAACCCCTCCAATGTTGGACCAACCATAGCGGGGAACACATATAGAGGGATTATCTTGGGATTATGTTGATAACATTTGCCACATAGCTTCGTGGGTCTTGAATCCATTTGAGGTCCTTAGTCATCTTCCAGAAAACTTGATTTCTATACCCTTGATAGGTTTCAAGGTGCTTCCATATTCGAGTTTCACTTGCATTGTTAAGTTTCTCTAGTGTTGGCTGTTGTAACTGTCCTTCCAACTAGCTAGTGATATGCTTGTCTTATCTCATAAAAACTTTTTCTAGTGTGTGTTGGTTTTTAAACCATTATAGAAAGACCTAGTGTGTCTTTGATATTCTCAAATAGTGGAGGATCAGAAGCTTTGTTGGTCATGAAGGATTTTGGGCCTGTTGTCGCTTGATCTTGAGCCACCCCCGCCACTGCTAAGGAGAGAAATAGACCAACAAGGGTCTCTTGAGGCGATCGGGTTACAGGAAACTGTGCCCGACTCATCTTCAAGAGGAGAACATTTGATTCCGTAGGAGCCAACCATTTCTGACCTCGAAGAAGAAGCTCTTGGTCTGTATAACCCTCTAGTCACTGATCTATTGGTGCCCATCGTTGTACAGGTTTAACCTTATGAGCATTAGGTAGTGTCACAAGCAGCGATGGAAACAAATGCTGCTATTTCTTCAGGGAATACTCATATTTCCTCTACGGATGTCACTATAGGGGGTGTTCCGCCTCCTAACCAACTGTCATCAGCTCTAGCCACTATGGTCTTGACTCCCTCTACCTCAAGAAATGGTCTGATTCTGTCTATGGCAGTGATCACTTCTCCTTTCACCCAGAGTGCAACAAGCCCTCTGTTCTCATACATGATGCCTAGCTTCGGTACGAGAATTGTACTTTACTACTCCACTCTACAGACTTTATGTCTTGGGGAACATAGCTCCAACGTTCCTTTGCAAGAATCCATGGGGGGCACTTCATCTCCCTATAAATCTTTCCCTTACAGAGGGGGTCATATACCTACTTCATCCCCTTCGCTCGGCGGTGCTCACCAACATTCTGCCAGTCTGAACATAAACTATAGTTCATTTGGAGCAGGGAGTCAAGGACTTCCTTCTTATAGCATTCTGGTAGGTTCAACACAGGTTTCTTTGTTCAGTGCGTTTGGTAATAATGCATTCTCGTCAAATTTCATCTCGGGCAAGGGCAACCCTGGTTATGGACAACAAAATCCTATGCAGGGTACTATTCCTGCAAACGGGGCTAACCTAGGAATTCCTTCCTCACAAGGACCTTGGAATCCATGGCAGGGATCAATTCCCTTGTCAGGGATGCGAACCGGGGGCAACCCCTTCCATAGCCAATGGAACCCTCATCAATGCTCAACACCTATGCCCGTCGGATCGGTAGGGGACAACCCTTCCAAAAATCCTTGGAATGTGATGCAAGCCCATCCCTTTTCGTCCTATTATGGGAGTCAGTCAATGAAGTCTCAATAAGAATAGAATTCGTACGATGGTCACGGCTATGGTTCTTACTAGAACCCTGGCCAACAACCTAACTTTTCCTGGCAACTTGGTGCGAGCCAAACTCTAGGCTCCTTTCTTCCTGGTTATAATTAACAACCTAAATTACCATTTCTGGAAACTCTGCACTTGCCAGACTTGACAAGGTTATTAAACGACTCGATCTGTCACAATCCGCATTGGCCTCCCATTCCGACGAAGTTGCCTTCGAACATTCCAAAGTTGGAGGCTAACCCTAACGAAGATCCAGGCAATCATGTGACTACCTTCCATCTATGGTGCTCATCCAACTCTTTGAGAGATGAATCCATCCAGTTGCATTTGTTTCAACGCACTCTCATCGGGAGTGTTGTGAAATGGTACATTGAGATCGACCGCTCAATATACTCTTTCTTTGGAGAATTACCAATGGCTTTCTTAAACCATTTCCAATTACCTGTGAGATATGATGCTAGCACCAAATTGTTGTCCAACTTTGAGCAGACAAAAGAAGACCATATCTCAGATCACATCCGAGAATGGAGACGCCGAAAGAGTTTGATAAAAGTGCCAGTCCCACTAGCATTCCTACTTGAGTGGTTCTTTAAGTATTTTGTACCCCAGTTATATAAATATGTCGCAACCTCAAGGGTATTTTCAGAGGAAGAAGCTATAATGAGAGCTCAATAGCTAGAGCTGATTTAATCTCAATCTGGTTTACTTTACAAAGTTTTTCCAGATGCACCACGGTTGATACTTGACAAGACCAGATAGAGATCTGGACCACATGTCGATGTTATTGATCATCCAACACAAACGAATCCTACTGACCATCTGTCAAATAAATTGCAACAATTGTCGATACAACAGACAAAGGCCAACCAGACCACTGGTTTGACTATTCCCCCTACCCAAAAGTCAGATGTACACAGTGTGCAATAGAAAAACCCAAAGGCCACCCAATAGCCTGAAGTAAAGAAGAAACAATGAAATAAGGGTAAGGGGGATAAGAAACCTACTGATAATGTTAGCGGGGGAAACACTAAAAAGAAGAATTTGGAGTATCCATGTAATATCTGCAAGGAAGAACACCTGACTCACCAGTGCCCTCGGCTTGCGGATTCCCAGAAGTTATTGGCACAACAACAACCTGTCGTGTTAACGAACGCATTTCCACATGGGAAAAATTTCACTCAAGCATATTCGAGCGTGGAAGGGGGCAGTCAGGGACCCCCTTGTTGGCATGGTTTTAGACAGAGGTAGAGTATGCGTGTTTGTCATTGATGGCAAAGATGAACACGATTAGTAGCGTAACGATAATGGAAAGATCAACAGTGTAATCTCATAAGGAGGAAAACAATCAAAGCACAACAAAGGTTTCGTTTCAGAGTTTTGAAGATCGGGAAATCCAAAGGAAATAGGTTCAAACTCGCGATATGCAAAATCATGATAACAATCCTGACCATTGGACTCATAGCACACGTGGCAAGCAATTGGAATTTTTTTGAATTGCACATTGGAGGAGTCAATGGAGCATGGTGTGGGAACTTGCTATATGCGAGATCATGAAAACATCTGGACCATCGAATCATCAAGATTGTGGACCATTGATCAGGCATGACGAAGGCCCGTGAAGTTGCAAAATCGCGATAAGATCTTGATTGTTGATCCAAGAGGGACATGTGGCGAGGGATTAACTTTTCGCTGACTAGAAATTCAAAGGAAGGAAATAATCTAACCTTGCAACTCACGATATGCAGAATTGCGATAAGGTCTAGCCCATGGTCACAGACAAGGTCACATTGTCGAAGGCTTAAGGGAAGAAGCTAGCAGTGTTAAGCTCCATCTCAGATTTTTGACGATCACGACTTGGAGTATCGAGACCCTTCATCACAGGAATCACGATATGCGATATCGCGATGAGATCTAGACCATCAGATCATTAGATATCTCGACCATTGATCAGGCTCAATGAAGTTCATAAGTTAACGAAATACGAAGCAACTTTTGGCGCAGCCTGTGGTCACGTGAGGGGAAGAAGCTAGTGGTGCTAAGCTCCATCTCGGAGTTTCGACGATCACGACTTGGAGTGTCGAGACCCTTCATCAAAGGAATGTCGAAATGAAAAATCAAGAAATTCAAATTCTGTTTAGCGCTCGGTCACAGCTAGTGGGCATATGAGATAAACACGAAATCCTGCAGATTTAATCCAATGGTGCTGGTTAATTGGAAACTTTTATTGAAGGGTTACTGTTTCTCTTCACAATTAATTGTTCAGTTATGATTTGGTTAGCAAAACCGACTCATGGTTCTTGGATGGTTTGTGTTTCAGTTGCTGAAGCATTGTTGTTCTAGGGATTCGAGGTGTAACTGAAGTGGTTGGAGTGTATAAAAGAAACACGCAGTGACAGTGCATGGTTGGTTGTTCTAACTTAAACAAGGAGATGAACGATACGAAGGGTAAAATGAAAAAATACATAGCATGAGATAAAACTCAGAGATGAGTAACATTCGCCGAAACGACAGAAGCAAGGGAAGAATAACAGAATAACATGTAGAAGAGAAGAACTGCAAAACAATTTTTGAACCAGAGAAGAATTGCAGAACAATGAAGAAGGGGCAAGAGTTGAATTACCTATATTTTTTGTTTGTCAATCAATTATGCATAATCATGGAGGAAGGGTGGTGCTAGGGAGGACTGTGGTCCTCTGATATTCGAGTTAGTGCTTGAATATTGGGAGTTGTAGCTTCCATCTAGTTATGGCTAGAAAACAGGGTGGCAGGGTGGTGCTTGGGAAAACACAGAGTTTTCTATATGCAAGTTGGTGCTTGTATAAGTGGAAGTAGGTGCTTCCATCCAGTCGGTGATGGAACACTCAGGGAGTTGGTGCTTACTTCTAGTGGGTGCTATAGAAACCATAGATTTGGTGCTCTCAAACAGGTTGGAGCTTGTAAAACAAAGGTAGTAGCCTCACTTTGAGTTGGTGCTCAAACATACATGATGTACAGAACTTAAAAGACTGCCTATCATTTTGAAGAAGAAGAGGTTTTCTCCCTTTATGGGTTTCCTCATGAAAATCTGTCTCTGTGTATATCTTATGTGTGATTGATGCTCATTATTTATGTTGTTCATATGATGTATAATATTGATGATCACTTTATGAAAGATTAAAAATGGGTTTATAGACTTAATATTGTTTAAGCACAGTAACAACTNTTAGTAATTTCAACAATTGGTATTAGAGATAGTTCCTTTTATTTAAACGTAGATCTGTAAGCTTAAACATGACAAGTCTTGAAGGGACTTCAGCCAGTAAGCCTCCTCTGTTTGATGGAATAAATTTTGCCTTTTGGAAGGTTAGAATGAGAACATACCTAATGGCCTTAGGTGTTGATGTTTGGGATGCAGTAGAGACTGGATATACAAATCTTGTTGTGCTGGCTTCCAAGGATGATAAGTTAGAATTTAGTTTAATGCTAAGGGAATCAATGCTATCTTGAATGGACTTGCATAAGCCAAGTTTGTAAAGGTGATGCATCTTCAAACTGCCAAAGAAATGTGGGATAAACTTATTAAC
>JASDQU011508210.1:0-12032 GCA_032191745.1 Picea mariana
TGGGCCCCGTTTGGGTAAGTTGGTGCATCAACTTCCCGAGGTCGTAACTTTTGCATACGATCTCTGTTTTAGGCGTGTGATAGCTCGTTGGAAAGGTATCGTCGAGGAGATTTATTTTGGGGGCTCAATCATGCCTTTGACTATCATTTAGAACCTCGATCTCGAAAAAAATTCATTTAGGCCCTCAAAATGGCCCCAGAAGTTAAAACCTACTAAAAATAGTAAATTGCCAAAACAGCCAGAAAACTGTTTTGAGCCATTTGGAAAAGGTGGGTGGCCCCTGATATCCACCTGGATCAATAACACACGTCGATGCACCCTCATCAATAATAGTTCTATAGATGTTCTTGTTCTCAACAAAAACTTGAATCTGAAACGCTAACTGAGGAGGTATCCTTGGAATGTGGTCTTCCAAGTCAAATATTATCAAATTCATATCTGTGGGATCAATTACACCAATGGCCTTTAACAGTGCATTCTGTTGAGCAGGACAACTTTGAAGGACTTGGAGAGCTAACATCACAGAGGATGCTTGCGCAAGGTCTTATACAATGTTGTAGTTTTGAGAAGGACGCGCGTGAGGATTAAAGGAAGACTTTTGAACAATGCCCTTTGGGGGAGGGCGAAGAACTATATTGGGACTCGGTCGTTCGATATTAAAAGGACCATTGGGAGGTGAATTTGAAGGAGGCGGTTGAACTAACAAAGGTGGTAAATTGTCAACTTTCTCCTTTGAATGAGAGTAATCTTTGGCTCGAGTGGTGATTGCAACATCGTTCTTGGTAGAATTACTAGTGCACATAAGGACATGTGAAGTGGTGGAAGGAGAGGGTTGGTCATAATGACCAATTGGGCCTATTGTTGAGAAGGGAAAGATTGTGACAAAATGGAAGTTGTGGGAGGCTTCTTGGTCCCTTGAAGGAACTTAGTGACCTCAGTGCATCTTGGAAAATCTTTCCTGTAGTGATCATAACCATAGATAAGGCAAGGATATCGAGGTTTACACTTATCCTTATCATCAGCAGACTGTGTCTTGAGTTTATCGGATTGCAGATTATTATTTATATCCTCCTTATTCTTACCCTTTCCTTTTTTAGATTTATTTTTGTCGGCAGGGGCAGATTGAATAGAGTTAACCTCAGAAGTTTTGTCGGTGAAAGGAGTAGGAGTTGGAGCACCTGGAACATTAGAAGAAATAGATTTGGGATTAGTGTGAGTGGCTGACATGGATTTAGTGTCATTGTGGAATGTGCCAATCACACCATCAACAACATGAGAATATGTTAGGGTTGTTGAGGTAGCAGTGGTACAAGGGAGAGGAGTGTCAGGGAGAAAGTCGTAAAGAGTCCCCGTTTGCAAATAAATGAGATCTAGGTACTGAGTGTGACTGATCGCTTGTTCTCCAGTGACAACTCCACCCATGGAAATATCACAGGAGATTTTATTAACGAATGATTTTATGAACTATCTAGCCAATAATTGATCAGGAAGGTTGAGTTTTATCAAGCTTCTCCTCCGTCTCCACTCATGAATATGATCAGAAATGTGAGTGGCAGAGGATTTCTTAAAGAAACTTAAAATCTTGGTTCATGTCTCGTAGAAGATGGGTAATTGGTAATGTGTGAGAAAAGCCATGGTGAGGGTGTTGAAGTCGTTAAAGAAGCCTCGCGGTAATTCTATATACCACTTTGCAACTGAACCCGTGAGAGTTCGTTGGAAAAGTCATAACTGAATGGAGTCATCCATCAAAGAGTTGGACGAGCACCAAAGGTGAAAAGTCATAACATGGTTGTTTGGGTCTTCTCCCGGTTTATCATCAAATTTGGGAATGTCATATGGTAACTTGGTTGGTATAACGGGCCAATGGGGAGAATGTAAGATAGGATCATTCAAGATTCTAGACAAGTCGGGTAAATCCAAAGTGGCTAAAATGGCAACTGTCGATTCACTTGAAGGCACTGGTGACTTTGGGGAGGAAGTTTCATTGATAAACCAGTAGGACCGTAAGTAGTCTGCATGTAATTCGAAGTTCCTGACAGATTCAGATGTGGATGTTGAAGCATGTAGACTATGGGGTTGGATTGGTTGGAAATTTTCCCTTGAAAAGGGACACTAAACTGAACGTTTGAACCCCAAGCAGGATTTAAAGAACCGAGATATGGTTGGCCAGAGTGAGGGGGAACAAAAGAGGTGACTTGAGGTTGTTTCCCCCCAGATGATTGTGGATTTCTTTGGGAAAGAAGGTTCTAAAATTGGGCTAGTGATACCGATGTGTTATGTTCATATAGTGGGTTATAGATTTCAACCTGAGGTTGTCCTCTAAGTGAAGGATACCCCCCAATGTAAGATTTACCTCCAATGGGAATCTGGTAACCATAAGTGAACGACTGATAGGTGCTTCCAATTGGATTGGAGCCACTAGGGTCAGATCCCTGATAAAAAGGTGGATAAGACCCTCTGGAGAGGACCTGGGAAGGTGTGGGAACAAAACTGGCAGCAACATTGTACCCAGGTGGAACAAAAAGTCCAGAAACTACGGATGGAACCTGGGTAGGGATGGCGATGGAAGGATTCAAAGCGTGATACCCAGGAGGGAGTGACGGGACAGTTCTAGATGAGAGTGGTGTGCCAATGTGAGCTTGGCTAACCACCACATTCCCGGTAGGAATAGTCGTAACATGTGGGACCATATTAGAATGGGCAATCTAGAGAGAAAAATTTGAGCTAGGACCAACTGACTGTGTGTCTGGAACGACGGTGATGTTGCTAGTTGTACCAACAAAATGGTCCAAAGGCATCATGTAGGTAACAGACGTTTCGAGCAGTTAGGAGATGATAGGTGTATAAAAACCTGCCCCTAATCCGTAAAGGTCTTGCACTGTGCGAGGCGAGATTATAAATATGTCGGTAGTCTAAAGGGGATTCTCAACTCCAAGGCCTAGATGGGGTCTGGTCAGTATTCCATAAGTATCAACAACAAGTTCTCCTAATGAATTTAGTCAGAGAATATGTCTCTCATATCTAGGAGGAATGCAGAAAGCCTCTAGAGAATCAGAAATAATTCAGAAACTTTCTAAAGAGGTAGAACCTTCCTCTTGTGAGGTTACAGTGTCTTGGACCTCACTCTATTGAGGAGAGCCCTCCGGTGGCTTAGGAGGCAAAGGGAGATACCCTTTCAGATCTTCTAGGGGTATTCCTTGCATCCTACGTGAACAGCGTGGAGGATCGATGTTGGCTGAACCAAAAGTTTAACGGAAAAAATATATGGCCAACTACGGAAACAAACAACACTCGTTAATAAAATTTAGAAATCAAACCAAGCAAACAAACCTTCTTGTTTCGATGTCATTAGTTGGTGATGAAATCCAACGTCGCAAAGTCAAGACAAGAAGGGGCTAGGATAGAGCGGGTGGAAAAGTTACATTGACGACCTACTTAATGGAATTACACTCTGGTGCAAGCTCCCACACATAATCGTGTGTATACCCTCCAAGGAGCTCGATTCCAGGTACCATGAAGACTTGCCCCTCCATAGTCACCTCGTGTAAGACCCTAAAAAGATAGGCTACTAAGGTTACCAAGAACAACAATGATGCTTGGGGAAACAGTCGACAATCCGATTCACATGCAAGGGCAGTGTATCTAGCCCGAAATCAACTCGAAAGGATTCCACTCATAATTGTGGGTGTACCATTAAGTGACCCCTGTAATACATGAAATCTCTACACCAAGACCAACAAAGCAGGGTGAGTAACTCTGTCAGCCTTAATGCGACCTCGGTTTTGACCCTTGTGTGAGAAGGGCTTCCCAAGACAAAATGTTGCAAGTGTATTTGAACACTCCCTGTCACAAGATGCTACAGTGTGTTTTATGCTTTGGAGAGTGTGCCTCACAACCTATTCCAAAGCGCTAGCCTAGCTAATGTTGGTGGAAAGAATTTCTAGAAAATAAAAAGTTACTAATAAATTTTAAAATTATGTAGTATTTTAGAGGTTGTTGTTTACGCAAGAGGGAGATGGAGATGAAACTGATGTTGTATGAGACCTTCACCCAATAATATGAAAAAAGAGATGAATGATGCAATGTTTCAGTTCGATGAACTCTAATTACAAGAGAGAGAAAGTATTTTTTGGAAAACACGAAAGCTACGAAATATAATTCCTTTTCCTAGAATGAACACAATTTCAAACAATCATAAGCAATGAAATTTTCCAATTTGTTCTCTTGTAAAAAAAAATTGAATGCAAAAAAAATTCTTATGAATGATTACTACAAAGAATAGATGACTTTAATTCTTCCTTTCCAAAACCAAGTCAGGGATATAATGAAGAAAGGACAAGTAATTGAATAAAATCGATACACTCAACAAATACCCAAATCAAACTTTCAATGAAGATAAAAATGAAGATGACAAGAAAGTATTTCGCTAAATGAAAATGAAAATTACTTTCCAATCAGCAAGCAATCCAGAAAATGGAAACAATCCAAAACCTGAAATCAAATCAATGAATTTCATCAATCAATCACTCAGATCTCAAAATCAGAGATTATATCCTTGTTGATAAAAAACAAGAAGCAAAAACTTGTAAAATGATGAAGAAGGGTTTTCAATCCCTGAAAACCAGCCAACAACAAGTCTTACACTCAGAAAACAATCAAGTACTGACACTAAAAGTTCTTCCCAGGTGATCAAAGCAAAACTGGGTAGCAGAAGACAAAAAGATCCAATCCAAAAAAAATTACAAGCAATGTTGCAGCCCAGTAGTAGGGTACAGTGTGGGAATTAAAGGTTTCTGCATGCTAGCTATGGGGTAGGTTGCGGAAATTCCACATTGGTCTAAACATTTAAGGTGCGGGTATCTAAGGTTTTCACGGGCTATATATGGGATACAGTGCGGAAATGCCTATAAACAAAGGAAAATTGGAAAAAGGGAAAAGAGTCTAAAAGAACTTTCAGATCCAGAGAGTCTGGATGGATCCCCCACAAACTCAGAGACTGGATTAAAATGAAAAGAGGTAAGCTAAATTCAAATGGACAACAAAAAACCAAAACAATTTGTATCCCTAGTGGAGTCACCAATTTTGTTATTAGATAAACCAGTGAATGCGGACATAAACTGATCTCCCTAGATCCACGTGGATCTAGAACAAAACAAGACAGGACATGATGCTTTCCCTGAGATTTAATCATTGAGTTTACTATAAAACAAGATATGGATGACATACCTTTGAATATCTCTTCCTTATATCTTTGTTTTTCCTGCTCCACTTCGGTGCTCTTGTGATATTGGATCTGCAATGAAACACAAACCAACCAAAGTGAAAGTAACAATAGTATATTCAATGAAAACTTACACATGTGATCAAGGAGTCATGTAATAAAATGAGAATTATTTTATGGGAAAGAAACATGCCAATGTATTATATTAATTAAAAGTGGAAGATACAACCAAACAACCTTGATGTTGCAAGGTTCCCTTTCGGTGGCCCTTTGCTCCAACACACACACTTACTCAAAACTTGTATGAAGATTATCCACAATAGCTTGATGGTCAAATGGAGACCTCAAACATCAATTGAAATAGAGTTCCTCACACAATTCTCATCCTATTCCTTCATAAATTCCTTACTTGATCTTGCTTACTTGCTTACTTGCTTAACCTTTTCCATGATAAATCCATCATTATATAGGAGAAGGAGAGATGGTTAAAGAGATTGGGATGATCCCACCAAATCAGAGAAGCTAGTAGGATCCCAACCATATGGATGCCACTTCATATTCTAAAAGATTCCCTTCTAGAACCTTCGTGAACTTCATCATTTCCTTAGTCTTCAAACGTCGTCGCACCCTGTCTATAGAGTAGACTACGAATACTCCACAAGCCAAGTTTAGGACAACGTGCAGAAATCAGTCATTTTCGCAATGTGTCTTATGTCTAGCCTGCGACGTCCTTCTAAAAACAAGTTTTGTAGAGGAGGAAATCAGTCACTTTTCTCATGAGAAGATCCTTTTGGGAGCCTGAACACATGCTTTAGAAACATCACCAGGGTGACCAAAATAATGTGTAACAACAGTAGAATCCAGTGGATAAGGTCATGGAAGAATAAAAAGACATCTTCTCCTCCCCTACTGGGGTACCTCTGCACTATCAGGTCAAGCATTCCATCGATCTGAACCCCAATGCACCGCTACCCAATGGGTCAGTCTATCATCACTCTTTGTTAGAAAATGAGGAGATCAAGTGTCAAATCCAAGAAATTCTCAACAAGGGGCACATCCAATCTATCTCATCACCTTGTTGAATCACAATCATGCTTGTGCAGAAGAAAGACAAGACCTGGTGACTCTGCATCGATTACCAATCCCTAAATAAAATCACAGTCAGGAGTCGATTCTTGATTCCCTGAATCGATGATCTCCTTGATCAGCTCAAGGGGGCCAAATACTTCAATAAGATTGATCTGAAGTCTGGCTACCATCAGGTCCCAAAAGAACACGCAAATGTATGGAAGACTGCCCTCAAGTTAAAAGAAGGTCTTTTTGAATGGTTGGTCATGCCATTTGGTTTGACAAATTCACCAGCAAGTTTCATTAGGATGATGGATGATATCTTGTGGTCGTTCACCAATTATTTTTTACTGGTGTATCTGGATGACATCCTCATCTACAAAAAGACTTGGCGGAACACTTTCATCATGTTCAACATGTTTTTCACACTCTACGGTAGCACAAGCTATATGCCAACTTGGAGAAATGCTCCTTCGACATCGACAGGGTCCAGTACCTAGGCTACATAGTTCATAATCATGATGTGAATGAAGATCCATCCAAGATCTAGGTCATCCATGATTGTCCAGCCCCAACCACACTCACTAAAATTCAGAGCTTCTTAGGCCTTGCTAATTTCCATCGTAGTTTCATGTTGGAATTCTCCCATATTACATGGGCCCTCATCCAAGTAACCAGGGATGGTGGTAAGGAAAAATTTTGTGTGGGGAATATCCCAACAACAAGCGTTCGATTATTTGAAGCAGTGATTGTGCTCAGCCCCAATTATTTATTTACCCAACCCGCAACATCCCTTTGAGGTCGATACAGATGCTTCAGACTATGTTGTGGGCGGGCGCAGTTCACACTCAGCACGACCACCCTGTGGCCTATCATAGTGAGACACTATCAGATGTCATCTATAAGTACACTACTTATGAAAAAGAAATGTACTCCATTGTGCAAGCCTACTGACAATGGAGGCATTACATTCTCAGGAAGGAGACAATCATACACACTGATCATAAGTCGTTTCAGTTCATGCAGACACAAGAAAAATTGCAAAATGACCACCATCAGAAGTGGTCCACATACTTGCAGTAGTTCCACCTAAACCTCAAGTATAAGAGAGGAAGTACCAACTACGTCATTGATTTCCTCAACCAACCTCCAGTCGAGGCACTCACCATGGTGGTATACTCTTGAGACCATGAGACCTCCGGATGGCCCCAACTTTATGAGAAAGATCCTGACTTCCCCATCAACTACCTGATGTTGACCTCAAACAAAGTTGTCACTAAATTCCATATTTGGGATGGGTTGTTGTGCCATCAGAGACATATTTTTGTTCCATCAAGAGAGTGAGCAAAGCTAATTTTGGAATCCCACTACAGTTGAGTGGAAAGACACTTTGATGTAGAAAAGACAATGACAGTGTTGCAGCAACATTTCTACTGGTCAAAACTTCGACAAGATGTCATCAAGTATATCAGGTCTTACACTACATGCATTATTGCCAAACCAACCACTAAGAAACAAGGCATATACACCCCTTTGCCTACTCCTAACAAGTCGGGGGAATCCATCTCAATGGAATACATGGCAGGCCTTCCATCCAGCAAGCTGGGAAATGACTATGTTTTGTGGTTATTGATTGCTTTTCCAAGATGGCGATTATGGTCGCCTGCAAGAAGAGCATCACATTGGAGGCCACTGCCAAGTTGTTCTTTGAATGAGTGTGGGTACATTTTGGAATACCACAAACAATTATCTCATATCGGTACATTTGATTCCTCATCACATTCTGGTCAAGCCTCTAGTCATTGTTGGACACAAACCTCACCAAATCCACTACATTCCACCCCCAGAAGGATGGCCAAACTGAGGTCATAAACCAGATTATTGTGCATATCTTGTGCATGTACACTTCCAAGCACCCCTACACATGGGATGAGATTATTCCCTATGTTCAACACACCTACAATAGATCCATACATAACTCAACCGGCCACAACCCCTTTCAGGTCGAGATTGGATTTCAACCATTGGGTCCCATGGATGTTTCAGTACCCCTTGTGGCCACCCAAGAAGACTCATTACATGCTCAAACAGAAGCTGACAAATCCACCTGGTTCATCAAGCAAATCCAACACATCAACCAATAGTTTCAGGATATTTTACAGAAATCCAATGCCAAGTACAAGCAGCGCCATTATCAACATCATGTGCCACACAAGTTTCAGGTGGGAGACAAAGTTTGGTTACACTTGAAAAAATAACGCCTTATAGGGCCCCATCTAAAGTTTCATCCACTCTGTTATGGACCTTACACCATCACTAAGGTTTTGGGAGACAATGCTTTTGAGCTCAATATTCCCCCCTTCCTTTGCTTGCACCCAGTGTGCAATGTGGATCTCCTTCGACCATATTTTCCACCGTTATTAAACACCTAAAAGATAGCAGAACAGTTGACACCAACATAGTTCAACCATGACTAGATAGAATAGGCATCCACTTATTATATCATGGACACACATGTCAAGGGAACTCGCCAGCAGAGGATCTAACTTTATCAGGTTGTCAAAGCAAGACAACTCCTGCACCAAGGAAAATGGCTCACCTGGGGCCAAATTCAGCAGAAATTTCCTCATATGATGGGGGAACTCAATGCAATGGAGAAAATTTATTCCTAAGGTGGGAGGATTGATATAGGTGGATATCGGTGGGAACTCACCTATTCCAACTGGTTCATCTTGGCATATTTTCAGTTTGGCAGTTTTTTCCTAGTTTTTGGGTCCTAAACTTTTGGGGTCGTTTTGAGGCCCTAAACAGTGTTTTTAGGGGTTTCCACAAACAAAAGTTAAAAAAGTTAGATTTTGATGACATAATCTGTAGTACTTAGATAGACCTTTCCAACGGCCTATCGTGCGCCTAAAACGAAGATCATATGCAAAAGTTACAAGCCCGAGAAGTTGATGTACCAACTTACCCCAACTGTGCCCACATGACTCTTGGCACTTAATCTCCTAGGGTTAGGTTTTAGGATGTCTAGAGTTTGGGAATTCATTTTTATTGTAAAAAGGCTTACAGAGCTTCATTGTACTCATCTTCCTGCGAATGAGCGCAGTCGTCAAATATTTTCTCAGAGATAAACCGCCACCATTCTAGCAAGCTTGTTTCAGTATGCATTTTACAGTTTCAGCATATTTCTTTATTAATATAAGCCAAGCTTTATTTTATCTCTCTTATTTTTCATTGAATCTCTATGTTAATAATATATATCTGTATTCATTTAGTTTTTCTCATAAAATCTGGATCAGTGGTATCATAGTGGTCTACTCCTTGTCATTCTTAATGCATGTTTGTTAAGCCCTGATTCATGGCACATTATCCCTTAATTGGGGCATATTAAATTAGTATTTTTATTTTATTTATGTCATCTTGGGTCCATTAGTTGTAATTGTACCTCCTAGTCTCGTATATATACAATGGAGACCTTTTCATTTGGAATCATCTTGTAATTGTGAATTCATATAATGTATAAAGAGGTTGCCCCCTCGAAGAGGCTTATTATCTAAATTTATCTCTTTTTCAAGGCCATGAGTACTTATTATGAGGTTTTTATGCTATTTTTATATTTGGGTCTTAACATTTGGTATCAGATCTAGGCAATCCTCGAGAGTGGCTTCTTCGAAACAAGTCTTCCTGGAATTTTCGCTACTACTTTTTTTCTTGAACGGTTTCGAGATCTGTAATTTCTATGGTGTAGAGGTGACATATAGAGATAACTTGGGTCCAAATTTCATATATTGGTTCATTTTTTTTTCTTCTGGAGATACATTCTGTTCAAGTTAGGGTTTTTTACTAGTCCTGAAACTAGTCTGAAAAAAGTCTTCTTGGAATTTTCGCTCCCAATTGTTTTCARCCTCGTTTTAGGTTCTAAAAATTTTAAAGCAAGAAGGAAGAATAGTGAAGTATCTTTTGTATAAATTTCATCCCTTGATTTATTATACTTTGAAAGTTATTCCCTGAGTAAATTAGGGTTTTTAGTTGGTCCAGATTTCAGTCTAAAACATGTGTTCTTTGGAAAACTATTATATATGAAGCTGCAGACCTCCAAATTGAGTGAGACCTATTCCATTGGTTAGGGTACAGACCGAAGTTGTATTGGTAGAAATTTCAAGTTATGAAGTGAATATTGTGGCAGTTCGTACAAGTTTTCTCTCCTGAAAGGGAAAAAATCAGCACATCTTGGGAAAGTTATCATAAAATTCTATTGGAGAATCCAATATTGGTCTAACCAGTGGGGTTGGAAAGAAGACACATCATGCTACCTCGGGTAGAAATTTTAGACTTGGAAGGGCCATAATTGCAGATCTACAACAGAAGAAATTTCAGCTAGCATAATAGTCTCCAAATCAAGGTTTTAAAAGGTGCACTTGTTTTTTGGAAATTTTCATATCTTTTGACTAGAAGATCCAATTGGGGTGATTCAAAAAGTGGAATAAAGTGGGATAAAAGGAGTATCACATAATTTTTGGATAATCTTAGGGTTTTTTAGGTACAAACATATTATGGTGTCTTTAAACATAGGATTTGTCATTACTTGTCAGGGATATAACTCAGGGACTGTGTGGTTCTTCCTCATACCTAGAGTATATTGGAAGGACCCTTTAGAACTATTGCACATTAGACATCACTACTACCGATTTGAGCTCTCACATACCTAACGTATATCAAGATAACCCTTAGAATCCTGAGACCAATCGATTAAACCATTTGGTCATCCTATTGTTATAGTACATCAAGAACAACACTCGGGGACATCACTCTCTAGTACCTGGGTAGTCGGATAGTACAGATAAAGGCATGGTCAAGAATCCTTAGTTAGTACCCTAAGATATTGGGCCAAGTACTATTGTTGGAACTCACACGTATATCAGAGAGCTATAGCACCTGACACTCCCTTGTCTATGAGGACCTCTACCTAAGGCAATTAGGAATTCCTACCTTACAGTGATACTTGGCCAACATGGAACCAAAAAATGGAACTTCTACACCAAATAATCCCTCATACAGTCCTAATTGGACTCTTGATGAAGGTGAAGAAATGTGCAAGGACATAGATGATTTACAAAAGAAGGCAGTAACAAAAGATGAACTAAAAGGAATGATGAGTTCAATTGAATCTAAGATGGAAATGATGATGGATACTAAGAAGGATAGCTTAAAAGAGGAGATCATGGAAGGGTTGAAATTTTTTCTAATTGAGAGGCCACTTGAAAGTGACAATGTATCCTATGAAATCCATGATGAGGACACAAGGAAGATTAATCAATACTGGAGAAACTCCAGCTTTGGGTTGAAGACTAACCACTTTCCTAAGATCCATATGAGAAAATTTGATGGAAAGGATCCAATCACATGGATACTCCAAATGGAGCAGTTCTTTGATCTACATGATGTGTCTCAAACACAAAAGATACAAATTGTGTCCTTATATTCAGAACCTAATTATTTTGTGTGCTATCGATGGATTTCTTCTCGCAAACCACTTGACACTTGGACAATTTTCACAAAAGAAATGATAGCACACTATGAGGATACAAGGAGCAATAACTTCTTCAGCCAATTGATAAATCTCAAGAAAAAGGGTTTAATTGTGGAGCACATTGAGAAATTCCAAAGATTGAATATAAAGGTAATAGATATTCCAAATGAGCACATGATTGATGTCTTCATAGGAACTTTAAAGGATAACATT
>JASDQU011508211.1:5116-22600 GCA_032191745.1 Picea mariana
TCTTCAAGTCGTCTACATGATATGCCAAAGGCATACGTCCACATCATGTGAATAGAGGAGTTGAGGTCAAACAAAATTATACTTAATTTCATTACGGGTCATTAATGTATATTGTTAACAAACACGAGATAGTCTATCGATAATGAAAGTAGGTATCAAGGCACCAAGTACATTCTTACATGTGTGAATAATGGTGTTGAGGTCAAACACTTGAATAATCCATCGATTAGGAGACATTTTTGTATTCCCAACTATCGATGGTGAGAGAACCCGCCACTGATGACTACAAGCCTCTAGGTAATCATAGGACTCTAGGCCTCATTTCTAGAATAGATGAGTTAAAGTCCATGGGAGGAGACTCGATGAAAGGAGAGAATTAAGGCATTTCTCATCATTCAACATTAAGTACAAAGAAATATATTGATTATTTGGAGGAACTCAGATGAAGAGGATGTTCACAAACCAAAATAGGAGCCAATAAGGAAAATTATCGACAAAGGTGAGGACACCACCAATAAGGCTAATGGCATCCAAGACACTGCATGAATCCTAATGTGTGAATATATTTCTTTCCTTTGAACATAAGGGAGACCTTGAATCAGTGACCAATGAGAATATGTTGATTGTTGGGTTCAAGGTTACCTACCCACAATGAATGTAGGACCAAGGTGCATAGTAGGACTACAAATCGATGTAACTGTAATACACACTAAGGGTATGGCCAGCATGAAAAGTCAAGAGTTCTAAGGAATGGATGACATAGGCTTATAAACTTCCTTTGAACAAGAGAATGATACATATGGACCAATATTCCTATGATATTCAAGTGTCAATTTAGAGAGCTACAAGCGAAGGAATTGACAATCGTCTGGACCAAGTAAGTTCTCTTACCATCCTCTTCATTTCTAGTGGTTTACAATTTCAAATTAGTCCTCATTTTTTGAGTTTTAGAGGGAGAAACTTATGAACTAGGGTGTACGTGGGCTGCATTTCATCAGATCACATATATGGATACATGTATGCAGACAAAGGAAATCCTGACCGTGTATATGTTTCCCTACATGGGACTATTAACATTACGCCCTGTGTATAAGTCCAAAAACTAGTTTTTTGATGAGTTTGACTCAAAAAAGGGTTTTCCTTCTACAGGATAGTGCTTGAATGGAGAGAGAGAGAACGAGGAAGTAGATGCAGTAGTGGAAAGAGATGCGGGGGCCCAAATTTCCCTAAAAAAATGTGGATTTTACAATTTTTGGGCTCTCAAAGGAACGAGGGCTCAAGTCAAATTACTTCAAATGCTAGTAAAATTTTGGGATCCTGATATAGAGACCTTCAATATCGAAGGGAAACCATTGAGGATTGATACCGAGGACATCTATTTTGTCACAGGATTGTCTCATCAAGGTGAGGTGGTGAATGTCAAAGCTCGGGCAGCTGGGGGTGTTTTGATGCTTGAATCCATCGAGACTGAAATGAAAACCTCACGAGGATGTGAATCCTCCTATGTTTTTATAGAGGTGGTACTCCTCTGTCTGAGATTTACAAAATGTGGGACTTTTAAAGAATTTTGTCAAAATAAAATAGATATAATAGAAAATGGAAAATATTTTTATTTTTCTCTTAAAAGAGAGTTCTTGAGTATGGACCAAGAAACACACACACATTCATACATTTAAATCAAATAAACAAAATTGCTCACATCCATCATAGTAGGGCTAAATATTTCTGATGACATAAAAGAAAAGAAAAAAAGGAAAATGATCTGCATGCATAAGAGAACTTTGAAAGAGTAATACATGGGAAGATCAAAAGGATATAACGATAGATCAGCCTCAAATACTTCATATTAAAAAAAAATTGGGTTACAAAGTACAGTCAAGATTGTTCCCAAAATAGCTCTCTTGGAATTTCTAAAAAATATATAGTTCAATACATATTCTCTAAAATTAAAATGTGTTTGTCATAATGAGTGGGATTGGGGATCCCACAGACCATAAATCAAATATGTATAAGAATTAAGTTTGTATGAATAAGAAAGTGGGTGACGGAAGGAAACAAGACCTGGAAAGAAGAAAAAGGAAAATATCAATCCTCAGTTAAACCTTTATATTTAAAGAGGTGGAGTAACTGGATGAAGAGATTGATAAAGATAGAAAGATGTGATCAGTATGAAATTACTATGATGCTATCTTATGTTTTTTCACTTGCTCATTGATGTCCTTTTATGTATTTCCTCAGCAGTTAAAGGAACCATCTCAACTGTCATTTTCCCTTCATTGGTGAGCTTGTCAACAACCTTTTTGAACCACTCCTCGATGTATCTCCTCATTGGTGCCACATTAATTTCATGCCAGATTTTTATATTGAATATTTCACCTTCTAAGTCCCTTAGATAAATAGAAATATTCCACAATGATTCTTCAATATCTTGATTTTTAATCGAATAATCAACTAGTCAGTTTTCCACATCATCTTCACCATATTCAAGACTTGCATAAAATTTTGCAAATGACAACCCTTTAAATATCTCAACTTGTTTATCAAATGCTTGATTGGTTAAGAACAACGAATTGAGTATAAATTTCGGGTCTTGGACATGGATGATTTTAGGGGCTAAATTTCGCTCATGGGCTAATTTTCCATGGTTTTTCCAAAAAAGAGATTCGCTATTTTAAAAATGATTCGCCCAAATTCTATAGGATAAAATTATTTTACCTTAAAAATCGCCAAAATTTTATAAAAAATATATAAAATCCTTAGAAATTTGAATATTTTTACAAAAATATCGCCAAACATTTATAGTTGGCATATGAAGGATTAGTAATATTCGCTAAGGTTTCTACATTTTTAAATAAATTTCCATCCATAAAATCATCCTTGGTCTTGGAAGTCATTTTTGTTGCCATCTAGATCTATCTCAGTTAACTTCCTGAATAATTCCTCTCTTCTAGTTATGGCCTCGCTACATTCTTGAACAATACTATTAAGGTTTTGTACATTTTCCTTCCAGCATGCGTTAAATTGTTTTATTCGATTCAGGGAAGGGAGATCCTCCTCTCTTCTTCTCAGTTATATCATATTAGTAACTTTAACACCAAATGGTACAACCGCATTAAGGTAGAAACCTTCCTCATTTTTCAAATCTGCTTGCAAATATTCAAGAAAAGTGTATGCTCTCATTCCAAAAGAAACCATGCTCTTTGACATCTCCCAAGCCTCTGTTATTAATTCCATTCTTTTATTGATATTATTTTCCACATATCTCCGAGGTTATGTGAGAAGTATTACTGATCCTTTCAACTTGGTCGTAGGTGCGGTAGGACCAATCATTGCTAAAGGAATATAAAGTATTGGAAGGGGCATTAAAGCTTCCTCCAATTCTTTGATTCTCTCCTTTAACCTGACATTCTCTTCTTCCAAGCATTCAATAGAATTGTCTATAGCATATCCAATTTCTTGGTGTATCTAAGAAATTTGAGAATAGTGCATGTTCAATAGGTTAATATCTAAACGAGATTTCCTCTTATTATTATTTACATCTCTTTTCTCAATAATCAAATTTTTGGATTCGTTGTTAAAAACAACGCTCTGAAATGCAAAAGACTCTTCTTTGTTGAAGGTCTCAGTCTCAATTATTTCCATCTGAGGGTTCTGGTGAGCCACGTTCTCTAGCTGGTCAACATTAGGGAACACTTTCTCAATGTCAATTTCAAGTTCCATATCATCGATGGAGAGGTCATGGATATCACTTTCTCCTCAAGGTCATGGATATCACTTTCAATCTTTTTGGAAGGAGGGTTATTATCTCCTCCTCTGCCTGAAGAAATGGGGGTAACTTTCTTATTTGGGTAGACCGTTGGAGCACTGATCCAAGATGTTGTTCTCTTTGGCATGACAGTCGGAGATTCGGCACTTTTCTCACCTGGACCTTTTCCTCTATACTTGTATGACTCATTGGTTCTAAGTATTGTCTCTAGGTTGTCGTTCTCACGAGCGGGATTTTTTGAGGAATTTTCTCTATATTCATTCAGAATAGTGTTAATGAAATAATTTTTGAAACCAACATCCAATAGATGTTCTACAAAAATACCACTAGAGTTTAACCCTTTTCATTTTTCAGCATATTTTAAATTGAGGCTATGGAAGTGGCATGTGAATTCATCAATCTTGTTCATATTTATGAATATAAAATCCCTAACTTTCCAAGGTAGAGGTATGAATTTATTTTTTCTCTTTTCATTGAAAGAATGAAACCAACAAGTATACTTCATTTCTATCTCAGCAACAAAATTTTTGTCAGATATGTGGCATGGAAGGAAGGAAGGATTTTCTTTGGATCTAAAAATCATCATAATATTTTAATTTTCCATTTTTTCTAGTGTCCCCTTCCTATCCACAAAATTACTCACCTGGTTAGACATCTAGGGAGCATTTTTTTCAAACAACAATTATTTAAAAACTGAGAAAAAATCATTAAATATTTCATAAAAATTTTGGGAGGCCTTATGCCTCCACAATGTTTGATACCAAAAGGTTACTGGGTCAAATTTATAGTTTATCTTCCCACTAAAAAATAATCTATGGAATTGACAACAATGAGTTATCATGAAAACCAAATAAGATGACATGAAGAGTTTCTTATCCTTCTTGTACTGCACCAATTGGGAAGAGATTTCAATGGAAATTAGCTTACCCCAATTGAAGATGTCATGTTCCTTGACTGTAAAATAAAGAATGTAGAGAATCATTTGGTAGATGATGGTCATGGTTTCCTGTCTTGTTATCCTCATAAAAAGCCATGCAACTTACCGAAAGGGATTTTTAAATGAGCCAACTTGCAATCTTGTGATGTCCTCAGGGATGGTCACTAGTTTCTCTAGGAATTCAAGTAAGAGGTTGAGTCCATTGTTATGATTTTGTATGAACTCCCTACAATTTTCACCTTTGAAGGTGATAGTTGGCTCGGGAAGACTCAACATCTTACGAAAAACCTGAGGTGAAAGAGAGATAGGGGAATGGTCCCACAACTGGATGATCCTCTGGCTTCAAATGTATCTCTCAGTGCACCAGGTAACCAACTCTATAGTAAAAAAAAATTGGGACACACCCTGCACGAGAAATTCCAGATGTCCATATTATTTCCCTCTGGGCAGAAGTGGATGAATAATAGGAATATTCCATGGAACACTGAAAACTATGATCCTCGTGCCTGAAAATATTCGATTTATCTCCATAGAACTGTTGTCGCATTGCTGCCATAAGTCGACGAGAATGTTCCCTTTCTCCAAATTATGTTAGGAATGAGCATTGGAGGGATATGATATAAACCTCCATAAATCATGTTTTAATGAGCTTTAATAGGAGGTATCCTCGATCCTTTTGTGTATTAATAACCATCTCTTCAAACCTGTATGGTAAGTTATTATCATTAAAAGAATAGTAAATGTGCATTGGAAAGGCATGAGGGTGGCAGGGATGGATGGGGGAATATATGACTTGAGATGTTTGTGAATCTGGGAACCCATGAACCCAAGAAATTGGCTAAGTGTGGGACAGTATGATGGTCGGATGGATTTAGGTAGGCAGAATGACACTTAGAAAGTTCGGGTAGTAGAGGGGTCGAAATGTACATCATGGAACTCTTTGGTGCAATGTGTCTATCATGAAAAATGGGAACATGAAAGCTCCACCCTGTCAATATGGGAACTCGCGATCGTAGAATCAGCTAATTATGGAACAACACAGCGATCATTCAGACTTGTGACATGAAGTTGTAGATGGAGGTGAGAAATTGTAATTCCGCCAACCGGAGAACTTGCGGTCTATAATGCGACTAAGTGTTATAACTAGAAAGGGATAATAATAGGGAAAACACAAAAGGGAAAAATGGGTAACTATAGAAGGGGGAAAGGAAAGGGAGAAAATAATTTGGGAGAATAGAAAAAGGGAGGGAACTTTTCTGGACTGGGAAATGACGTCAACAACAAGCTCCAATTGTGGGATGCTAACCCCTATGGGTTGTCAAGAATCCATAATATCTCATGACCAGGTGCTTCCATCCATTGGGTTATGGAGTCATATTAAGAATATACAAACTAGAAATAAAATTATGTACAATGAGAATGAAAAGTCCTAGGAGAAGAAACCTTTCAAATGTTTCCTGTTAATAAGCATCATTAACCTTTTTCCTTTCATGCCTTGGAGAATATATGATTTGAATCCTAATATCTTTTCGATGACATAAGGTCTGATCTAGAGTTCTTTGAACTTCAGGTGCATGGATGGATTTTCCTTGGCTTTGTTCCAAAGTGGTACCAATTCTCCCTTCTTAAATTTCTTCATAGTTGTGCTTTGATAAAAAAAAAAATTGACTATCTACTGCCTCTGATATGTTCGGTTCAGGGATTTTCTTTGTTCCTCCTCCATATTTAACAATTGATTGATCTTTTTCTGAGTAGGCTAAGTGTCTTTTGTATCTTCAATATTAACCACAGATATCAATGTGTTAAGCTCTAGGTTAATTGGAAATTTTGCCTCTCTCCCATAAACCAATAGATACATAGTCATCCAGGTACTATCTTTCAGGTTTTTCCTGCTTGCCCATAATGATTTTGTCAGCTTCATGTGTGAATTTCTCTGGTTTCCATCCACTTTTTTCTTCAATATCTGCATAAGTGTTTTGTTCGTGGATTTGACAAGGCCATTTCCTTGTTTATAATAATTCAAATACTGACCCATATTGATCCCATATTGTCTAGAAAACTCTATGAATTTTGACCCAATGAAGATCGAACCATTGTTTGTGATAAATTTATCAGGGACACCAAACCTCGAGAGAATGTTGTTTTTGAGAAATCCAATCAATTCTGCAACATCGTACATCTTCAACATCACCTCTTATGTCCATTTCTTGAAATAATCACACCTGTTAAAATGTACATGTTCCCTTTGCTAAATTTCGGATTAATCGGTCCAGTGACATCAATTCCCCATTGGGAAAATGGTTGTTCCGCCACAATTGGTTGTAGAGGCATCAAAATGTTCTTCATTTTTCTTGAGAACTGTTGCCATGAAAAACATCTCCTTATTGCAGTGTACGATTCCTTGAATATTGATGACCAGTAGAATCCTGGTCTAATTATTTTGTGAGAAGTTGCAGTGGGTGCAAAGTGTCGACCACATATTCCCTCGTGTATTTCTTTGATCAGTTTTGGACCTTCATTCTCATCGACACATCTTAGTAGCATACCATCAAAATTTCTTTTGAAAAGTATATCAATAATGAATACATATTGGTTTGACTTCATCTTGAGTGTCCTTTTCTCCTTGGAACTCATTGTAGCAAGGAATTTCCCAGATCTTGAATAGAATATGATATCTTCGTACCATTCTGAATCAACTAATGGTTCTATGACTAAGATTGAAATCATTCCATCAACTGAGTACCCATTCACCAGAAGCTTGCATAATCCTTGTCTTTTTATTTCCTTCAATAGTTTGATCTCGATATCATACTCTTGAATTTTTTCCAATGGGTTGGCCCATTTTCCTTCCTTCAAATGTTGATTTAGGAGCATCTTGATGTGGGACAAGGGGACATAGGCAATAACATGATATTTTAGTATATAAATCCAAAAGTGATCCACAAATTTTATAAGAGCCAAAGCCTTTTTCTTGAGTTCTAAATACCTCAACATAAAGTCGTGTAAAGTTTTTCTCATAAAACTTATGGGGAGCTCTTCTCCGTTGGTATTTTTCTGAGTGAGGATGTACGCGACAATTGCCTCTGTAGAAAATGAATAGATAATGAAATATTTTTGAAAATATGGACTAATGAGGACAAGAGAGGTGGTGATGCCCCCCTTGATCTTGTGGAATGATTCCTACGTATCTGTTATCCACTTGAACCTCTTCTCTTTTTTCAACAATAAATTGATGTGTTTTATGTTGCTTGTGTACTCAAGAACAAATCTTCAAAAAAAATTAATTTTCCTGAAGAATGACTGGACTCCCTTCTTTGATGTCGGGGGGTTGAATTCATTAATTGGTTTAATTCTTTTCGGGTCAATGTAAATCCCTTCCTTGCATACAATGTGGCCCAACAACTTTCATTGAGTCACAAAAAGAAGCATTTCTTTGGGTTGAGAGAGACGTCATATGATCTACATCTTTGAAATACTTTTCATAAATGATGGATGCAATCCTCCCTTTTGATTGAATGAACTAGCAAGTCATCTTGGTATTCTTCCATGAACTTTCCTATCAATTCGCTAAACACATGGTCCATAGCTCTTTGAAATGTAGCTTCAACATTCCTCAAGTCGAAGGGTATTCGAGAGTAAGCATATCTTTCCCATGGTGTGATAAATTTTGTTTTTTCTCTATCTTCCTCAGCCACAAAAAATTGATTATATCTAGAGAAACCATCCAACAGAGACATGAATGCCGATACCATAACTTGTTGCAACAGAAACTCCATATTTGGCAGTGGAAAATTATCTTTTTTTCTTTCTTGGTTAAGATATCTGAAGTGGACGCACATTCATATCTCCCAGGTATTATTCCTGAAAATCACTGGATTTGAAATATAGTCTAAATGTCTAATGGGATATATTAACCCTGCTTTCTTTAAATTTTCCAACTCAATTCTTACCAGAGCCTTCATCTTGGGATTCATCATTCTTATTTTTTGTTTCACTGGTCTAGCTTCTTCCCTCAAAGGAATCAAATGCTAGAATATCATTTCGTCATAATCCTTTAAGTCCTCAAAGGTCCAATCAAACACATCAATATATTCCTTGAATAAAGTGACATGTTCATCAACTTCTTCATGAGTGTAATCGATTCCCAAATTGACATATTTTGGGGACTGGTCCATTCCAATATTGATTTTTCTTGCCTCTTTTGCCTTTCAAACTAAAACTTCTTCAAAATGATTCTTGGCATGATTGTATTTCGTGAAAAAATATTGATCTTGTATGCATTATTTGGGGATAAAAATTGATTAATCATCTTCCCCTTCATCATCATTTAACAAAAAATCATCCAATCATTCATCATTGGCAAACACTTGCAAGTACTCAATATTACCGGGTACAGATGTCCTAAAGTCCCTTTCCACCTGGAGAGATGTTTTTCTTAGGATATCATTTGGATTTGATAATGAAGCTTCCAACGATATAGAATCGACCATATGATTATTATCCCTTGGAATGAAAGAAATATTGAAAGAGTTGAAACATTCCATTAGTTCATTAACTCTATTGAAATATAGTTTAAGTATTTCCTTTTTGATTTTGTATTTTTGGGTAACTTGGTTGATGACCAACTCTGAATCTCCAGTCACATTTAGATGTTCTATTTTCATTCCTTGTGTGAGGATCATCCCCCAGATTAAAGATTTTTATTCTTCCTCTTTATTCATGCATGGAAACTCCAATCCCAACTCCATTCCCTAATTTAGAGCATGCTCCATTGAATTAAATTCACTAGTAGCCTTCAAATACACATTTTGGGACCTCAAATTCTTGAACTCGTTCTAGGTTTTCATTCTGCTCCATGTCCAATATAGCATAGTTTTTGATCCTGATATCTATGTAGTCTTCCATTAATTCATTATCCTTCTTCTTGAAGGAGAAAATTTTTATGGACTCTCGGGGTACTTCAATCAATGCTCCCTCCTTTCCTGGTATTATCATACAACTACCGTCATTCATTATATATCCACCAATCATGGAGCTCCAACATCTTCCCAGCACAACCCCATATGTTGGAGGCATGTCTACCACAATAATTTTAAAAGCCATGATGATATGGGGAGATGTTGTAATCCATGCATAAAAATCCTTGATTTCTTAGTATGCTAGCACTTTTCTTGAATCGATGGCATATATGCTTTCTCTAGTTTCACAATATTTAGTGCAGCTCATGCCCAATGCTTCCATGACCACTAGTGGCATTATATTATTTGTTGCACTAGTATCAACTAAACATTTATGTAATGCAACATCATGTTTTTAAATTGATATGTAGAAGAGTGGAATCATACCTCTCAGCTTAGCAGTAGAGGATCTCTATTCTGTTTTGGAGTGGTAACAACAACTTTCATTCTTTTCAATGGATCATCCAACGACTTCAATATATTTTTCCTCTGCAGAGGAATATTCACCACTTCTACAAAATGCATGGTTATCCTTAACTTACTTAAGTCCTTCACGACATTGTACGTCATTTGGGTTGAGCTTGTCTCTATGGATTTCCTTCTGGTTTCAACTATCACCTTCTCATTCGACACTCTTTCATTGTATTTTTCCTTTTCTTTTTCTTTTTTATTTTATTTTTTGGATTCACCTTTATTCTTTGGTATATTTACAAAACCTCTTGTCTGGGTGACATTTTCGTGCAAGTTAGGATAGTTGTTTCCCTCTCTCTATATGTACATGGGCACCTCACATCTATCCATCTGTATTGTCTCAAATCATTCATAAGGTAAGTAATAACCTACTTTCTTGGTCAATTTCTTGTCACATACATCATCCAAAATAGACGCATTTGGAATGGGTTGTCTGAGAACCCTTGGTCTCGTTGGGTCTTCAGTATTCTTGAATCTTACCCTTTTTTTGAGGGGAGGGTTCCTCCTTTGTTTGGGAATTAGCATTCTTGGGTTTGTCATGTAATTATATCCCCTTCGCAGCCTGGTTATTTGGTTCTACATCTATTTGATGGTTCTATTCATCTTCGCAATCTCAATTCTCTGCTTTGTTTCCTATGATGTCACAGGGTCCAATTTTATGTCAGGTATGGTTCCCTTAAAAAACCCTCCTCCCACCATTTGATTCTAAATTGATCGAGTTTAAACTCTTCATTTCTTCTATATATGGAAGATCCTTGATTATCAATATTCAGTCCCACCATCTGTCTTTGTACTTTCCCTAATATAATGTCGGGTTCAACGCCCATTTCAATCATAATTTCTTTCATCTCAATATCCTTAGTCATTGCTTCCTCCAGGGTATCCATCTGGGATGTTTTGATGGTATATTTCACATTCAAGGGCATTGCATTCTTATAGAAACTAATAATTTCCAGGTCATTTGGTCTTTTTTCTTCTGGGATTATACTCAAAGTCTTATTGAACTTGAGATTAAAATCTCATATCCTTTCATTCTTCCTTAACCCAATATGGGTGAATTCTGTGAGGAGGGTATGGTAAGAAATTGGGGGGGGGAAACATATTTAGGAACATAACTTCAAGGTCATTAAATGAGTGAATGGATCTATTGAGAAAAGTTTTATACCATTTATAAGCTCTTTCTGATAAATTTTGCAAAAAAAAACTCACCAGGACGTCATCATGTTCAACTCAGTGGAAGTCACAAATGTCAAGAAATCAATGCAAGGGCCTATTTGCATCAATTGTCCCATCTCCAAAAAATTCATTCAAGGTTCCCTTAGGGAGAACTAGGAGTTCATGTTGTTCACCCATAATATTAAGAGGTAAATCTCTCACCCTCCTTCTATTTCCAGACCCTCAAATTCCTTGTTTTCTTGCAACATCTCTCTTTCCTCCTTGTCTCTCCTTATGATGTTCGATTTGGGGTTGTTAGTATATTGCTGCCATTTTTTAGGAGGTTTCAAATTCATACTTTTCACTTCTAGGGAAAGAGAGTTGTTTACTTTTACTTCAGGTGATGGGTCCCTTGTATTTGTCTAGGTTCAATATTGACATTGTTCTTATGGTTCTCTAGCCAATCTTTGATTTCTTCGATCTTGTCATTACTCTCTTCTTTGTCTTCGGATAATTTTTCTTTCTTCTTCTTGGGCTAATATCCTTTGGGACCCTTCTAACTCTTCTCGAGTCTAGGCTCTTGATATTACCAGATTATACAATTCGTGCACAATGCTTCATTGATTATTCTGTCCAATTTATAAATGGGGATGGTTACCCTGGGGTAAATTCATACATTTCTTTCAAAATGTTGGGCTAGGTTCCAAATTTTTAGTTCATGTCCCCAGTATGGTTGCCAAAAATATTGACGCTTGAATCCATTAGGACTGAAACGACACCCTCACAAGGATGTGAATCCTCCTGCATTTTTATAGAGGTTGTACTCCTTGTCTGAGATTTACAAAATGTGGGACCTTTAAAGATGTTCATCAAAATAAAATAGATATAACAGAAAATGAAAAATATTTTTATTTTTCTTTTAAAAGAGAGTTAATGAGAATGGACTAGGAAACACACACACATTCATACATTTAAACAAAATAAACATAATTCCTCACATCCATCATAGTAGGGCTAAAGATTTCTTATCACATAAAAAAAAAAAAAGGAAAATGATCTGCATGCATAAGAGAAATTTGAAAGAGGAATACATGGGCATATCAAAAGGTGATAATGATAGATCAACCTAAAATAATTTATATTCAGAAAAAACTAGTTTACAATGTACCATTGATATTGTTCCCAAAATAGCTCTCTTGGAATTTCTAAAAAATCTATAGGTCAATACATATTCTATGAAATTAAAATGCATTTGTCATAATGACTGGGATTGGGGCTCCCGCGGACCATAAAGAAAACATGTATAAGAATGAATTTCCTAGAAGGAATAAAGTGGTCGAAGGAAGGTAACAAGACCTAAAAAGAAGAAAAAGGAAAATATTAGTCCTCGGTTAAACCTTTCTATTTAAAGAGCTAGAGTAACTCGATGAAGAGATCGATAAAAACAAAAATATGTGATTAGTATGAACTTACTAGGATGGTATCTCATGGTTTGTCACTTGCTCATTGATGTCCTTTTATGGTTTTCCTCGACGGTTACAGGAAATGTCTCAACTGTCCTGTGCCCTTCATTGGTGAGTTTGTCGATAGCCTTTTTGAACCACTCCTCGATGTAGCTCCACATTGGTGCCACATTGATTTCATGCCACATTTGTATATTGAAGAGTTCACCTTCCAAGTTCCTTAGATCAATATAAATTTTCCACAATTCTTCTTCAATATCTCTATTTTTGATCGAATAATGAACTAGCTAGTTTTCCACATCATCTTCACCATATTCATGAATGACATAAAATGTTTCAAATGATAACCCTTTAAATATATAAACTTGTTCATCAAACCCTTTCTTGGTTAAGAAAAACTATTTGAGTATCAATTTCAGGTCTTGGACCTCATTGGTGCTACCATCTATATCTATCTCAATTAGCTTCTTGAATAATTCCTCTCTTCTAGTTATTGTCTAGCTACATGCTTGAACAATATTGTTCAGGTTTTTTACCTTTTCCTTCTAGCATGCATTCAGTTGTTTTATTCGGTTCGGGGAAGGGAGATCCTCCTATATTCTTCTCAATTCTGTCATATTAGTAATGTTAACAACAAATGGTATAACCACATCGATGTATAAACCTTCCTCATTTTCAAATATTCTTGCAGATATTCGTGAAAAGTGTGTGCTCTTGTTCCAAAAGAGACCATGCTCTTTGACGTCTCCCAAGCCTTTGTTATTAATTCCATTATTTTCTTGATATTCGTTTCCACATAGCCTCTGGGTGGTGTTAGAAGTCTTTCCAATCCTTTTAAATTTTCCATAGGTGTGGTAGGTCCGATCATTTCTAAAGTACTAGCAAGTACTGGAAGGGACACTAAAGCTTCCTCCAATTCTTTGATTCTCTCCTTTAACCTGACATTCTCTGCTTCAAGGCCTTCAATAGAATTTTTTATATCATCTCTAGTTGCTTGATGTATCTAGGAAATTTGGTAAGGATGCATGTTCCTTAGGTTAATCTCTGAACGATATTTCCCCTTCTTATTATTTACATCTCTTTTCTCAATAATCAAATTTTTGGATTCGCTCTCAAAAACAACACTCTTAAATGAAAAAGTATCTTCTTCGTCGAGGGTATCGGTCTCAATTATTTCCATCTGAGGGTTCTAGTGAGTTGTGTTCTTTAGTTGGTCGATGTTGGGGAACACTTTCTCGATGTCAATTTCAAGTTCCATATCCTGGAGGGAGAGGTCGTGGATATCACTTTCTCCTCGAGGTCCGCCTAAAGAACTATGAGTGACTTTTTTACTTGGGTAGGTTGTTGGAGAACTGCTCCGATATTTTGTACTCTTTGGCGTGACAGTCAGGGATTGGGAACTTTTCTCACCCAGACCTTTTCCTCTCTACTTGTATGACTCATTGGTGTTGAGTGTTGTCTCCAAGTCATTGGTGTCATGAACGAGAGTGCCTGAGGAATTGTCTCCATCTTCATTCATAATAGTGTTAATGAAAGAATTGTTGAAACCAACAACCAATAGATGTTCTACAAAAATGCAGATAGGGTCGAACCCTTTTACTTTGTCAACATATTTTAAATTGAGGTTGTGGAAGTGGGATGTGAATTCATCAATCTTCTTCATATTTCTAAGTATGAAATCCTCGACTTTCCAAAACAGAGGTATGAATTTATTTTTTCTCTATTCAAGGTAAAAATGCAACCATTATGTGTAATGCCTTGCTATCTCAACAAAAAACATTTTGTCATATATGTGGCACAAAAGGAAGGAAGGATATTCTTTGGATCCAATAATTCTTATAACATTATAATTATCCATTTGTTCTAGTGTCCCCTTCCTATCAAAGAACTTACTCACCTGGTCAACATCCGGGGAGCGTTTTTTCCAAACAACAATTCTTTAAAAACTGAGAAAAAATCATTAAAGACTTCATAAAAATGCTAGGAGGCCTCGTGCCTCCACAATTTTTGACACTAGAAGGTTATTGGATCGAATTCAAAGTTTACCTTCTTGCATATAGATAATCTTGGGAAATGACACCAATGCGTTATCACGAAAACCAAATAAGATGACATAAATATTTTCTTCTCCTTCTTGTATTGTGCGAATTGGGAATATATTTTGATGGAAATCAACTTAAACCAATCGAAAATGTCATGTTCCTTGACCGTAAAATAAATAAAGAATCATGAGGGAGATGCTGGTCGTGGTTTCTTGTCTTGTTATCCTCGTGAAAATCCATGCAAATTCCCATAAGGGATTTTTAAATGAGGCAACCTGCAATCTTGTGATGTCCTCCAGGATGGTCACTGGGTTCTCTAGGAATTCAAGTAAGAGTTCGAGTCCATTTTCATTCATTTTTAAGAACTCCCTACAATCTTCACCTTTGAAGGTGAGTGTTGGCTCAAGAAGCCTCAACATCTTATGGAAAAATTGAGGTGACAGAGAGACAAGGGAATGGTCCCACAAATGAATGATCTGATGTCTTGGAATGTATCTCTCATTGCACCAGGTGACCAAATCCTTACAATCAAAAACTTATGGGACACATCTGGTGTGTGCAATTCCAAATGTCCAAATTATTTCCTTTTGGGTAGAAGGGGATGAATAATCAAAATATTTCCTGTACCACTGAAAACTATGATCCTTGTGCCCGAAAATATTCAATGTATCTCCACAAAATTGTTGTTGAGTTTCTTCCATAATTCGACGAGAACATTCCCTTGCTCCAAATTATGTTAGGAATGAGCGTTGGAGGGAGATGATATAATCCTCTGTAAATCATGTTTTAATGCATGTTAATAGGAGGTATCCTTGATCCTTTGGATTATTAATAACCATCCCTTCGAACCTGTATGGTATGTTATTATCATTAAAAACATAATAAATGTGCATTGGGAAAGGTGTGAGGGTGGTGGGGACGGACGGGGGCAATATGTGACTTGATATTTTTGTGAACCCAGGAACCTGTGAACCTGAGAGTCCGCAATGGTATGAGGCGCAAAATTGGCTAAGTGCAGGACGACGTGGTTGTAATATGGATTCAGGTAGGTTGAAGGACACTTAGGAAGTTTAGGGATTCTCGGGTTCGAAATGTAGATCTAGAAACTCTTTGGAGTAATGTCTCTATCACGAAACACGGGAACATGAAAGCTTGATCCCATTAACCTGGAATAAGTATGAAACAAATCGGTGGTCGGTCAAACTTGTGACTTGAATTTGTATATGGAGGTGAGAAATTGGAAGCATGCCAACCTAGGAACCCACTATTTAAAATGCGACAAAGTGTTAGAACTAGAAAGGGATAGTAAAAGGGAAAAAAGAAAAGGGAAAAATGGGTAATTGTAGAAGGGGGAAAAGAGATGGAGAAAATAATTTGGGAGAATGGAAAAGGGGAGGAAAATTTTCCAGAGAAAGAAATGACCTTCGCAGGGTGGTATGAACATAGAGGACTAAATTCCCCCCCCCTATGTTGCAGGTACAGAAAACGTAGGGAATCAACTCCCCATCAAACCGATCGAGAACCTGATTCTAAAGATCATCACTCTTGTACTTACATGGATCATAGGGTCAACCTCATTGCACCAGGTATCAATGAAACTCATGTTTTACGTAGTGGATTTATTGTGACCTACAATTTATGACTGGTGTACCTCACTACTAGCTATCATGAAGATCCATCCTACAGATTGCAAACATGGGAGGAAAAAAAAATTCTGGTTCCCATCTATCTTATGTAGTTTTTTCTTTAGCATGTTCTAGCTTTGAGCCCTAGAGTGGACATCATTCCATGTGGACCACATGATCCATCCATGTCACAGTGGACTGAGTCGATGAGGCGGTTAAGAGGTGGTAGGGTACCAACCCTCTACAACATTGAGTTCTTTATCTGGTGGCATCGACAGGTGATAGCCATAGACAACAACTCCAATGATGGGATCAAATGCATAGGAGATCCAAATATGCCTCTACCACCAGGCTCTACCTACGGTGACATAGGTATGAATTTTTTTATACATTTCATTTTTTTTTTGTTTATTCAAAATACAAAAAATGCAAATATTTTTGGACGGTATCAAGTATTGACAATTACTTTGTTATGTAGATGTGGGTATGTGATGAGCATATGGATTCCCATGACATCTATGGAGGAACCGGGTAGATGATCTAGTGAGAGGAGATGTGGAGAGAGTGCTACAAAATGTGTAGGGGAAATTGTCTCATTTGATGCACAAGATTCCTATGGTTTAGGTGGAGGATCATCCAAAGGCTATGCAGCGACATCTAGAGGGTGTGGCCCATTCATAGGTACAACTCTTATGACATCTCTCAAACACCATTGTAAGGTATCATGATATGCACCCGGTGCCACAGGCATAGATGCCATGGTCATTATATCTACCAACCATATATGTATTGTGAGAGTGTGAGCCCCATTTTGTACTATGCCATCATATTTTTGGAGAGATTAAATACAAAAAACATTGGTCCTCGACTTTACTTATACATGTTACAATGCGTACATTGGTGAATGTGGTTTCTTTACTTTGGTTATGTGACAAATTCCAATCTATAACATAATTATCATATGCATCGCATACATAATTAGAACTTCTAGGTATGTTATTATAAGTAATAAAATCAAGGTGTCATTCCAAAAGTTGTATCTGTAGGAATTGTCTGAGTAGAACAGG
>JASDQU011508213.1:6640-18904 GCA_032191745.1 Picea mariana
TATCAGAGGTATGTACTCACATATGTTTAATGGTTAAACCCTAATGAGTATTTGTAGGAGAAGGGATCTCTTGCCATAGATCCAAAAGGATCTCAAGATCCAACACATTCAGAGGAATGATGCAACCCAGGTGTGATTATTCTAATATGCATCTATTTGTTATGAAATTATCTTGATCAGTGTTGCATGTTGAAGCTATGAAGAATTAAAAGTTGATCATAGAGCTTATCTTCTAACCTAACCTTCTGTCAAGATAGCTTATTGTCTCAGTACAGAAGACAGGTTGAAGAAAGCACTTTTCACTTGAGTGAAGGAGACCTGGAAGAAAAGTAAGCACTCTTTCTTGAGGACAAGGCTCCAGGTTTGATTAATCAAGATTACTAAGATTCAAAGGTACACATGACAAGTTGATGACTATAGTTGAGATAGCAGTCATCGTAAAGTATTATACTTGATAGAATGTGAGAATATAGAGGTAAATGCTTTGCCTGATACAACTAACACCTCCTCTAGGAGAAACCTCGTGTGTTAGTTCCAGGTTGCCATGGAAGAATGCTTGGTCACAACACTATGAGAGTGTTGACCTCACTTCGTATTGTACACCTTACCTTTAATATTTGTTTCAAATAAATTATAAGTGATAGCTCTAAAGGAGCTACTGTGATGATTGTTCGTGCTATTGATTTATCAGAAGGATATTATTCTTGCTTGTTGTTTTGTTGACCTTTCTCCAGGTCACATGAGGAAGCTATAGCGAAGGTTGCAGAAGGCAACGTACTAAAGGAGAGACCATAAATGAAGCAATCATCATTGGAAAATAAGAAGGTGGATTGCATAAGCTAAAGGGTCACTCAGAAGCTGCCATGACCCACGCCATTGAAGAATCCATGTGAACTTTGTCATAGAAGATTAGCTCACATCAACTATAAGGTGCTACCATACATATGCAAAGCGGTCACAGGTTTACCAGAACTCAAAGGTGACCATAAAGGCGTATGCAATGGATGTGCACAAGGGAAGAACATCAAGAACCTGTTTCTGAAGAAAGACAACAAGGCAGAAGGAGTCCTAGAACTCATTCATTCAGATGTGTGTGGCCCAATGCCATCATCCTCCATTAGTGGGTATGTATACTATGTATCATTCATTGATGATTATGATCATAATACCTAAATATATTTGAAGTGTTCAGCAAGTTCAAGGAATTCAAAGCCTTGATAGAGAACCTTTCTGTAAGGAATATTAAGATACTCAGGTCAAATAATGGAGGAGAATATACCTCAAAAGAGTTTGTGAACTTCTGCAAAGATGTTGGGATCTAGGGGGAACTCACTACTCCCTATAATCCCCAACAAAACGGTGTAGCTAAACGGAAGAACAGAACCATGCTGGAAGCTGTGAAGATCAAGATCTTCCTATGTACTTATGGGAAGAAGCAACATTGACAGTTGTTAATGTGTAGAACCGATTGTCCCATAGTGCACTTGGACTCAAGACATCGGAAGAGATTTTCACCGGAAAGAAGCCAGAGGTAAGCCATCTCAAAATATATGGTTGTCCAGTGTTTATTCATATACCTAAAGAAAAGAGAAACAAGCTGAACCCTTCAGGAAAGAAGGGAATATTTTTGGGATATTGTGAGGTCTCCAAGGCCTTCAGAATCTATATACTAGGTCAACTTCACATTGAGATCAGTCGATATGTGACCTTTGATGAAGATGCAACACTCAATAAATATAAACTGTGCCAACTTGAAGAGGTATATGAAGAGGAATCCGTAATCCCCAATACTACAATGAGGGAGGTTCCCAGAGTTTCAGAACCAGTGAGGGAAGTTGTAACTTCCCCTGATGAGGAACTTCTAGAAGACCATGATATAGTAGAAGTGCAAGAACCTCCTCAGATGACGATCCTCCATAAAAGAAAGCCATCTTAGGCTAGAGAGCTTATTCAAGATGGATAGAAGTACGGTGTTCCCCAAGGAACTACGAGACAGGTGAAAAGACCAAAGCCATTCTCCAGTTATACGGCTTTGATATGTGATCTCCTAGAAGAGGAGTCTACCTTATTTGAAGAATCCATTCAGAGAAAAGAATGGGTAGATGCCATGACAGAGGAATACCAATCCATAATGAAAAATGAAGTATGGGAAATAGTTCTTAGACCGAAGAATAAAGATGGGGTATCCTACAGATGGCTCTTCAAAATAAAACATGTTGTTGATGGAAGTATTGAGAAATATAAAGCAAGATTTGTCGCTCGTGTCTTTTCCCAGAAGGAAGGCATTGACTATGAAGAGACATTCACTCCTGTGGCCAGATACACTTCGATCGGGACCATCATATCTCTTGCAGCTAAGATGAAATGGAAGTTGCACCAGATGGACGTGAAGACAACCTTCCCGAATGGTGTTATTGAAGAGGAAGTGTATATAGAGAAACCCCAAGCATTTGAGGTTGAAGACAAGAAGTCTCATGTCTGCAAATTGAAGAAAGCCTTATACGGATTGAAGCAAGCTCCTAGATCTTGGTATGGCCATATAGACAGTTTCTTGACGAGCTTAGGCTATACCAAGAGTAAAGCAGACTCAAATCTCTACTTAAAAATTATGAATAATGAGCCAGTAATCTTACTGCTATATGTGGATGACTTATTCTTAACTGGAGAAGAAAATCTCATCACTGAATGTAAAAAGAGACTTGCCTCAGAATTTGAAATGAAAGACCTTGGCCTAATGCATTATTTCTTAGGTCTTGAGGTATGGCAGAGTCTTGAGAAGATCTTCCTTAACTAAGGGAAGTACACGGTTGAAATCTTAAAGAGATTTGACGTGTTGGAATGCAAGCCCATGAATACACCCATGGAAGCAAAGTTGAAGTTGTTGTTCGATACGTCATCAGAATTGATTCATGCCACATTGTATAGGCAGATTATTGGATCGTTGATGTACCTGATGAACACCAAACCAGACACTTGTTTTTCCATGAACACCTTGAGTCTGTTTCTGGTAGAACCCAGACGTGTTCACCTAGTGGCTAAAAAACATGTGATGAGGTACCTTAAAGGTTTAGATTGTGGTCTCATTCATGACAGTGATCATAATTTCACATTGAGTGGATACACTGATTCAGATTGGGCAGGAAGCGTTGCTGATAGAAAAAGAACTTCTGGATGTTGTTTCAGTTTGGGATCAGCCATGATCTCGTGGTAGAGTAGGAAGCAATCCAGTATTTCTCTCAGCACAACTAAAGTAGAGTACATTGTCGCATGTTCTGCTAGCTGCGAAGCTATATGGCTTTGAAAGTTGTTGACCAGTCTATTTGACCTATAAATGGAAGCAACCACGATCCTATGTGACAACCAGAGCTACATAAAGATGACAGAGAATCACGTATTCCATTACAGGTCAAAGCACATAGAGATTCACTATCATTACATCTATGACATGGTGTAGAGAGGAGCCTTGGAGCTCTTGTATGTTAGAACGGATGAATATCTTGTGTAAAGTTTGAAAACTTTCAAGATAATCTTGGTATAGTCCGAAAGGACCCTCCCTGAAAGGGGGAGTATATGTGTTCCTTGCTTCTGACCTCGTTGTTAGACGTAAAGCAAGATGATTCCTTTCTTCTAACCTCACTGTTAGACGTAAAGCAAGATGATCTGCGTGTTCCTTGCTTCTAACCTCGATGTTAGATGTAAAGAAAGATGATTCCTTGCTTCTGACCTCGTTGTTAGACGTAAAGTAAGATGATGTGTGTGTTCCTTGCTTCTGACCTCGTTGTTAGACGTAAAGCAAGATGATTCCTTTCTTATGACCTCGTTGTTAGACGTAAAGAAAGATGATGTGTGTGTTCCTTGCTTCTAACCTCGTTGTTAGACATAAAGCAAGATGATTCCTTGCTTCTGACCTCGTTGTTAGACATAAAGCAAGATGATGTTTGTGTTCCTTGATTCTGACCTCACTGTTACATGTAAAGCAAGATGATTCCTTGCTTCTGACCTCATTGTTAGACGTAAAGCAAGATGATGTGTGTGTTCCTTGCTTCTAACCTTGCTGTTAGACATAAATCAAGATGACTCCTTGCTTCTGACCTCACTGTTAGACATAAAGCAAGATGACTCCTTTCTTCTGACCTAGTTGTTAGAAGTAAAGCAAGATGATGTGTTCCTTGCTTCTGACCTAGTTGTTAGATGTAAAGCAAGATGATGTGTTCCTTGCTTCTGACCTAGTTGTTAGACGTAAAGCAAGATGATGTACACCTTGCTTCTGACCCAGTTGTTATATGTAAAGCAAGATGTGACTTACACTGAGCTACCAACTTAACAGTTGTGACATAAAGTTAGTTTAGTACTGTGATGGGCCAGCCTAGTGTTGTGATGAGGTATCACTTTATACTGATACATATTGATGCAGATGACGATGGAATTCTTTTGAGAATGACGATGTTGCCGATGAAAAAAACTTATGATGATTTATAAATACGCAATCCAAGATGATATTGATGATGTTGTCCTTCCATTTGATGTTGTTGATGATGTTGTCCTCTCTCTCTCGCATGATGTTGCTGAAGTATACCCTTTTTGTTAAGGGGGAGTGTTAAAATATTGTAACTGCAAAGAGTATTCTTATTATTATTGATATATTATTTATAGGATCAATCCCCATTATGGATTGATTGTGTCGGTTATTGTAATAGGACCAAATCCCCTTTTGCGGATTGGTCAAAAGATAATTACAATAGGCAGAATAAGAAGTCGGCCCCAACAGTTATTAAAGAGACCTAGAAATATAATAAAGGTGGGTTTACCCACCCAGTTTGAGAAGTCGGCCTTGCCAGTGAAGAGACACTTCACACATGCCAGACTTGTATAAATAAAGGAGGCTAGTGCCTCACTTAGACACAACTCACTTGCTCAGTTTCAGAGACAAGTTCCGATCTGTTACCAGCAAAGGAGAGAGAGAGTGGCACATATCTTGGAGAGGACTTTCTATTTTAGCATAGAGATCTCTTGGCATTGTATTGGTTATTTATATTAAGGAAGTTTTGCTGGGTTTTCTTCCCCTAGAGGGTTNCTTAGACACAACTCACTTGCTCAGTTTGAGAGACAAGTTCCGATCTGTTAACAGCAAAGGAGAGAGAGAGTGGCACATATCTTGGAGAGGACTTTCTATTTTAGCATAGAGATCTCTTGGCATTGTATTGGTTATTTATATTAAGGAAGTTTTGCTGGGTTTTCTTCCCCTAGAGGGTTTCCCAGGATAAATGTTGTGTCTCTTGTGATTGTGTATTTCTCAGTGATCTTGGATTATGCTATTGTTATCTAATGAAATGCAAACATCTATAATAATGTCTTAAACATTAACAATTTTCACCCTTAGATTGATAGTAGTATGAAATAGTTCCTTCTATTTCAACCTTCCACCATTTTTTGGTATGCATATAGTATTTTATGTTGATATTCCAAAGACGTACTATCCACGCATGCTCAAAGTAGAACCAAAGGTTTTAGGACCAACAAATGTGGACTCAGGCCATATGGTGTCATCCTTTATTGATAAAATTATTTACCAATAGATCAATTCTATTTGACATAATGATATACTTTTCTTTAGAGTAGGGCCAAGTAGTGTCCATATTAGGAAAAATGGTTTACAATTGAATAGATGGAAATTCAATTTCCCTAGTTGCATCTTGAAACAATGGGTATATATATATATAAACTCATTCTATTTGATATCTCAGTAGGAAATAAAAATACACATAAGCTAGCCTTTTGGCTCAGTTCATCTTCCCTGATACTAACCTAGACATATACATTTCATCTTCCAAAAGAGATCCATATATGATTCATGCATAGACATACAAAATCAATCTAGACAAAACCTAACATAACTAGAATTGTCTTTAACCTCCAAGAAAACATAATTCTATATCTACCCCAAGACCTATCAACCAAACATAAAAACATAGACAATTGAGTAGCTTCTAGTAGAGCATTGTCCTTGTATTCACATTCCCACAAGGAGCCTTGTAGCATGATGGCTTATTTTGACAACATATCCTATTTTTTATTAAAATCCATGTAGATATGGAAAAATGAGGCCTCCTCGAACATAGATTTTTTCTCCAAGCATAGTGCCATGATTGGCTCTAAGACCAAATATGTAATATTAAATTTTACATTATCCCAATCCATCAACAACTTAAAATCTCCAAGAACTTGCAAACACCTAATATTTTTTCAAGTGCCACTTTCATCAACATCTAGAGGGTGTAGAATTCAACCATGTTATTTTCTCCCAGTCCTTCTCCATATTTTAAGGAGAAGAAGTGGTAATGATCTAAAAAGAGTATGACTCCATCCCCACACATTTTTGGAGAGCCTTGATAAGCTCCATCAAAGAATTCCCAAGGCTTTGTGAAATCAATATGGGGCTCATGCAATACCCTTTGGATTTAATATTAATATTAATATTAATATCAAAATTGATGCCCAAAATAATTTTTTATTTTTTTTCTAAATAAATTTTGGTCGTCGCATATCCGACGACAACTTTTATCGATGCGACGGTTTTGATATATAAACATCGAAAAGTTGTCCTTGCCTATGCGATGACAGTTTCTATTGATGTGATGGTTTTGCTAAATAAACAACGAAAAGATGTCGTCGCCTATGTGACGACCGTTTCTATTGATGCAACGGAAAGTTGTCGTCGAATAGGCGACGACAACTTCTATTGATGCATTGGTTTAGCTACATAAATAATAAAAAAATGTTGTCTAATAGGCGACAACAACTTCTATTGATGCGATGGTTTAGCTATATAAACAATGAAAAGTGGCATCGAATATGCAACGACAACTTCTATTGTTGCGTCGGTTTAGCTACATAAACAACAAAAGTTGTCGTCGAATATGCGACGACGAATTCTATTGATGCGTCGGTTTAACTATAAAAGTTGTTGTCGCAATTTAAACGAAAAGTTGGTTTGAGATTGTTTGCCTATATCGTCGCTTGTGCGACGTTTGATCAAGTTCGTCGCAAATGCCACGTCACCTAAACCGACGTTTCAGAGACTCTAAATTCGTCGCCATATCAACGACATAACGTCGCAATAGCATCGAAACAACCATCGCAAAATGGGCCAAATATGCTAGTGTGACCATGGGCCAAGCACGAGGGTGCTTCACGATTTCATGACTTTGCGGGCCTTTGTCGTGCCTGATCAACGGTCCACAATCCTCGGTGATCCAATGGACTAGATATTTTTTGAAACTTCGCATTTCAGAGATTTTCAAACTCCTGGTACGTGAAACTCCAAAATGGCTTCATATCATATCAACTATCGAGATTTCTCAGCGATCTGACGAATATCCTCCACCCCGAGACTTCAGCCTTCGGGACTTTGGGGGAGTGTTGATGGTAAAACTCTCAAAGAAAAACTCTTGGAGTGACGTAACTCTTACGTCACTTGATGACATGTCATGAGTTGAGCAGCTGCCACGTGTCACCCGGATTTGTGATTTCTACATACTTGAAATACTGAATCAACTTGACACTTGTCATTATCTGATTGTGCCATGTGTCCTTGCTGACGTAGTCTGCCACCTGTCCTTTCTGACGTGGTCTGCCACATTCACCTCCTGGATCTGATAGCCCAGATTAGTCCTTGATCCAGCGGGTCAGATCATATCATGATTTCGCATTTCACGACTTTGGAAAACAACTTCCTCTGTGCTCTAGATTCCCGAAATCACGATTACGATAGATCAACATTCCACAATCTTCTTTCAATTGACAGCTGTGATCTTTTCTCCATTTTGTGTTTCGTGAGTTTCACGAATTTTCCCTTTGACTTCTTTGAGTTGCAAGTCAACGAAATGTTGATCGCTCGCCACGCGTCCTCCTAGATGGATGGTTCCGATGATTTCAGAATTGGTGATCCAATGGCCACTTGCGTTCTTCCTCCTAAGCTTTCTGATCTCTTTGACTTAGAAGATTTTCTAAGTGTTCCATGGTCTCGACCTTTGCTCCTTCTGCGAGTCCTTCTCTTGGACCTCGGCTGCAATTCTGGAAAGTGCAAAGCGCTATCTCTTTTGAGCTTTGAAAATTCACTGGCACATACTTGCGCTCTACACTATCCCTCTTTGATCTTGGATTGCACATTGTTTTCCGACTTAGAAGGGTTTTCTAAGTATTCAAAGGTTTCGGCCTCCGAACCTTCTCCTACCATTGTTGTTGTTCTTCTTCCTTGCTTGCATGTTTTCCATCGTTGTTGTTGTTCTTCCTTGCTTTCATGTTTGCCATCATTGTTCTTTCCATCAATGAAAAGCGCACTCCCAACTGTAAACATGCCAACAAAGCAGGTCTTCATCTGTGTAAGTGGACATCACAAGTTGATATATCCCTCGACATTCCATGTTTGCAACCTGATGGCCTCAAGACATCATCTCCTTAGTTATCCCTAGAAATGGGGGATAACATCTAGCTCCTACTCGAGGACATGTACTCGTTGTAGATTGCATGAGAACCTCAACATTTCCTAGTGACCTGTGCCTACACACACTGAAACAACAAATTGTAAAATCTAGGGTGGCTCACTCACCGTTTGCTCATATAAAAAAATAAAAACTTCAAAATTGACAACTAATCTAGAAAACAAAATTTTGTACTTTTTTTCATATAATATGATGAAAACAAAATATGTAAATCAATAATGCAAGTAGAGAAAAATGAACATCGCAAATGAAATGCAACTAAACTATCATGAGAAATCAAGATGCAAATGCAAGAAAGCAAGATAACCTACCTACATACATGGGACCTGGGCCCTGAAGAAGTCAAGTTCTTCCTCTAAAGTAATGTTTGAGGTGGGATGCATTTACTGGTAATGGTATCCTCCTCCCTTCTGCAGTAGTTAGATAGAAAGAATCTAATCTGTATTTTCCCTCTATCTTGTAAGGTCCCAACCATAAGCTGCCAAACTTTTGATGCATTCTAGGTTTATCTCTTCTTTTGTCCCACATGAGAAACAAATATCCTTGCTTGAATTCTCTTGGTTGCACTTTGCGGTCAAAGGTTCCTTTAACTTTATCTTTGTTCTTTACCATTTGATCAAAATCCATTCTTTGAGTTTCTTCCAACTCCATAAGTTGATCAATTCTCCCTTGAAATGCCTCTTTGTCTGTGATGAAGTGTCAGGCTAATTTCAAAGCGAAGATTTGGATGTTTATAGGCAGTTGTTCTTCCAACCCGTAAACTAATTCGAAAGGGGTTTTTCCAATAGAGGTCTTAGTAGTTGTGCAGTCTACCCAAAGGGCATACTTGATCTTGTCATCCCAACTTTTCTTATTTTCTCCAACAATCTTCTTTACAATATTCATGATGTTCTTGTTGTTGGACTCTGCTAATCCATTTCCTTGAGGTTAATAATTCAAAGAGTGTGACAAAAAAATCCCATATTTGAAACAAAACTCATTGAGTGTCATCGAGCTGAAAGCCTTGGCATTGTCAGTGGTAATCTTGGCAGGAACACCGAATCGAGTGATAATCTTCTCTTCAATAAATTTCATTACTATTTCCTTCGTTGCTTTCTTTGTTGGGACAACCTCCACCCATCAGGTGAAGTAGTTCATGGTGGTCAAAACCCATCAGTAACCATTTCTAGAGTTGTCTTTGAACTCGCCAATGAAATATAATCCCCATTGTTGGAAAGGTGTCTCTATAACGACTAGTTTAAGAGGGAGGGTAGGGAGGCGTTGCTTCTCAATAAATAATTGACAAGGCTAATAGGATTTGACATATCGATGTGTGTCGGAGAAGATAGTGGGCCAGTAATATCCTTCCCTTAAGATATTGTGGGAAGTGGTGCGAGCAACAAAGTGACCCCCACAATACCCTAAATGCAATTATGCAAGCAACTTGTCTGCATGTTCCTTATTCACACATATGAGAATTACCCCATCATGGTTTCTCCATCTAAGGCCATCTTGTGTCAAAAAATACTTCCTAGCCTTGAGTCTTAGAGCTCTCCTTTTATGATCGACTAAATGATCAGAACAAGTGAGATTATTCAAATAGTAAATAATGTCTGAATACCATTTGTCGTCCTCAATTTCACTTATGACAACATTGATCTACTCATTTTCTCCCATTTCAATGGTTTCCCGATTGCTTTTTGTCAGCATTTGAGCTAACCCTTGGCCCTTTATTATCTTGGATGGCTTAATATCTAAGTCATATTCTTGTATTTGTGAGACCCACTGTCCTCTTAACTTGAGACAGTCTTGTTGTGATAAGACATCTTTCATAGCTGGGTAAGGAACACAAGATTTAATCTTGTTATACCCTACATACATTTCAAAATGTTTGAGTGATTTGACAAGAGCGTAATATTTCTTTCCACTAATGGTGTAGTTTAGTTCTGAGTCTCTGAGGGTTTTTCTCATGAAAGCAATCGGTTTCTCATCACCTTGATCATTTTTTTGCAAAAGGATTCATGCGATGGTGTCTTTTGAGGAAAAGGAGAAAATGATAAAATCTTTAGAAAAGTTTGGGCTTATTAAGACAAGTGCAATAGTTATTGTCTCCTTGATATGTTGAAAGGTCTTCTTGCCATCATTGTCCCACTCGAAACGAGTATCCTTTTTTAACAAACGATTTAGAGGTTTTAAGATCTCGACAAATTTTGGGATCTCCTTATGAAGTTGATTTTATCAAAGAAATACTGTAAGGACTTCTTGCATTTAGGAAGAGGGGTTTTCTTGATGGCTTCAATTCTAGAGGGATCCACTGAGATTTCATCCTTAAATATGATATGTCCTAATAACTTCCCTCTGTCTACACAAAATATTTCCTTCTTAGGATTAAGAGAAACACCATACTTTCTGCATCTCTGGAATATTTTCCTCAAGTATTGGATATGTTGAGTTGTTTTCTTGGAGATAGTGGTCAGGTCATCTTGGTGGATTTCTATGAGTTTTTTATCAAGTCCCTGAAAGAATAATCCATGTCACATTGGAAAGTGGCCCCTGCGTTGGTTAATCCAAAAGGAATTCTTAAATACTTATAAGTTCCCCAAGGAGTAGTGAAAGAAGTCTTGATTTGGTCATCCTCTTTTACCAATACCTGGTTGTATTATGAAAAACCATCAAGCATGGACATCATTTCTACTCTGGTGACTCTTTGCAAAAGGTACTCTATAAACCTCCAAATCCTTTATAGTGATTTTTATCTTATGAGGTGATACGGATCTTTGATGCTTCATTTTTGGGATCTTATGAGGTGATCTGAGGATATTTTTTATGTCTAAGGGATTGTATGTGTCCTCAACCCAACTTTTTTGGATAGTGTTTGGCGAAGAAGGTATGGACGAGGTTGAAGGACTTGGGGAAACATGAGAGGGTACGGGATGAGGAGGTCTGGACATGTTTTTAGGACGTTTAGGTTGAGATTGGGGGATAGGGTAGTCCATCCACCTAGTACTTGTCATGACAAGTTTCAAGGTGGCGGAGTCATCGTATGAGTTTTATCTCATCAAAGAGAAAAAAGGAAAATGAATTTTTTTCCAGTGGAGTCACCAGGAAAGATAGGGGTAAAGGATTTGGGATCAAATCTTTCCAAAGTGTTGCTAGGTCATGAAAGAGGATTTAAAATCCTCCCCGACAACGACTCCAAAATGTTATCGCATAGATTGTAGGCTGGGAAAAGCCTGACCCAATCCAAAAACGTGGGACAACTGTGAGAGTATCTACCCACTGTCACCTTATATAAACACTCCCCTCAGTTTAGTGATGATGAAAATCACCACAAGGAGGGAATCTTGGTGACCCTAGGGGGATTTAGATGGAAAACGATATAATGGAAGTTGAAACCCCTATAGGTCGAAGTAATATGTGGAAAATGGCTTGGGTAAGAGTCTTGTTGGTAAGGGTAGGTTGCCGAAGTGAATTTTACCTGCAAAGGAGTGTTATACCTACCTGAGACAAGACAAAATAATGGATATACAAACCAAATAATCAAATGGAAAAGCAAGTGAAGCTTGTTTTTCTATATTTCAACAACAAAAAAGAATATATATCAACAAGTAAATGATAACAATAGCTACAAAATGTATCACCAAAAGTCTAGTAAGATGGAAGAGACTAAGCTAGCAATTACTAGTTTAACTCAAGTGTAATAAAGCAAGACTTTAGTGACAATCAAGGGTTGTCAGTTAGTGTTTTTAGAGAATTATAATGAAAACCAAGTGTATGTAGCAAA
>JASDQU011508216.1:9287-19317 GCA_032191745.1 Picea mariana
CTAGAGTAGCTTTTTCCTCCGATAAAAAATTCGGACATATAGAATTTTCGTCGGTAAATGGTCGATCTTGCGACGGAACCATGATTATCTATTGTGGAGGATACGTCAAAGGTTTTTCATATGTTCGCCGCTATACCAACTTACTAGAGATGAACTACCAAGAAACATTTGTCACTAATCAGTCTCTCGTACGATGGTCAAACGTCGATCTTCCGACGTACTAGCGATGACCACGTGATGTGATTGTGACGAACTACCTGGAAATATTTGTATATAATTGGTCCCTCTTACAATGAAAATTCATCTACCATATGACCTACTAACGACAACAACGTGATGAATTTGGAATGAACTGATTGGGGTACTTTAGTGACTCTTATAATGGATCGGTTCATTGGTATTGCGACACACTCTTGAATGTCGTAACTGCGACGAAGGTGACACACACAAAATATGGTTGTTTATTTCGTCATACTTGTGACATTGTGGAGAATAACATGTGTCGGTAAATCATCAGAAAATGGGCCCAATGTACTAGTGAATTTTCATTCAGGTGCAATTAATCCCAAACACCAACTTCTATCAGTCATAGAAGTAAATCTCTCAATAACTAGAGAACATTTTGTATTAGAACTAGATAATAATGATGATAGGTACAATTCATAAAAATAATCTTAGATTGTCTATGTGATTCTCAATATGGAAATGACAACTTTGTCCTTTTTCATCCCTTTTTCTAGACTTAGAATTTTTAGTCAAACTGACTCTCTCCCAAACTGCACACTTCCGGAAAAAAATAATTAAACCAAAGTTATCCATCTTGATGAGCATATTAAATGTCGAATAAATAATTTTTTCCATATTTTTTTTTTTTTATCTTATGTCCCTTTTCATCCTAAAAAAATTCAAATATCCCTAAAAATTGGCCCGGAATAGTGGATTTTGCCTTGATTCAACATCCCCATTCAAAACCCCTTAGAATCTATCCAATTCCTTCACATAGTATTTTCATGTCTTTATTTTTGACACTCTATACAAGTTTCAATGGTAACTTTGTGCGTGTCACTAAGTTTGATTGTGATTTTTAAAACATGTAATTTGCATTTTCTGGAATATTAGAGAATAATTGGCCAGTGGCCCTGTCTCGAACTTTTGTATACCTTGACATTGCGAAAAAGACCCAGAAGTTGCATATCAATCCGACTTAATTTTATCCAATTATTTTGAAAATACGTTTTTGTATCCAAACTTGGTTTGTTTTTTTAGACTACATGACAATTTCGCCTGTACGGTATCCTTCTTTTGTTCATCCATTTTAAATCCCACACATGCATCAATTCTAAATTATGCACCAACATTTAGTACATGAAATATACATAATGCGCGTTACCCAATATTTAGCACATGCCTCACGCACCAATATTCAGTTTGCACTACTTCTGTATCATGCACCAATATTGAATGTGCACACAATTTTATATCGCGCACCAATATTTTGTGCACTTGAATTTTTATATTGTGCACCAACATTCAATGCACACAAATTTTCTACCATGAACCCATATTCAGTGCACATCATGCACCCATATTCAGTGTGCAGGACTTTTTATACTGCGCACCAACATCTTGTGCATGGGACTTGTTATACTGCACACCAACATTCAATGCGCCTTGCACACCCATATTCAGTGCACACAATATTTTATACCATGCACTAATATCCTCTACATGTGACTAGTTATACCATGCACCAACATTCAATGTGCACAACTTTTATATCGTGTAACAATATTTAGTGCGAATCGTGCACCCATATTCAGTGCACATGACTTTTTTATAATGCACACTGACATTAAGTCCGTGGAATTTTGTATACTGTGCACCAATATCCTATGTGCACGACTTGTTATACCACACACCAACATTCAATGGGCATAATGTTTATATCACACACCAATATTCAGTGTGCATAGTACCAATTCTACATTGTGCAACACAAATATTGAGCACACACCAGTCCTTTCTTCGCTTAGCCCTTTTTCCTTATTTTCCAACTTATGACCATTGTGACCATCAACACAACTCAAACGTTGAGATGACGAATTTACCAAATCCACGTTGATCTTTGGCCCATACAAGTCATTAGGATTTGATCTTTGGACACACAGAACTCTAGGATTCATGTGATCGTTGGAAGGCATTTCTCCTCCCTCAAGAAACTGGCGGAAAATATTGCAAGTAGGAGCAAGAAGTAAAATAAACCGAACATGTTTGCTTGGTTTGTAGGAGGAAGTCCAAGACGTGAGGTCTCTCAGGAATTTGCAGGAGGATTTTGTGATGCCCAATTCGCTGGACTTTCTCTGCGTCTTGACATTGGGATCCTTCAGAATCTTGACAGAGAAATTTGTGGGGCTCAGTTTGCTGGTATTTCCTGTGAATTCGTGCTTGAGTGACACTAAAAAATTCCCTTAAGGAAAATTCGGCTCTGTTGTTTTGGAAATTGTGGTTTAGCATAACTCCCATGAGTAGATTTCATCATCTCACTCCACTATCTCTGGCCAAAAATCCTTGAAATATAAACAAGTCTCAGGATCATTTGGAAACTAATGATGATCTCTAGCAATGAATTCAACAACTTCAAATATTCTATCAAGGACTTTCTACATAGGTCTCTTTCATTCTGGACATTCTCAGCCAACATCAGATGACCATGAGGAAACAACATGATGAGGTGGATTCCATTCGGTCTCAAGTGGAAAGTCTACAGGAGTAAGTTGCACTAGTTCCCTCAACCAGTGGATCTTCCCCACCAGTTGAACAACCTCTTCTAGACTTGACAATGGCCACATAGGACATAGAACAGGAAGAATGTGACCATTCAAATCACTTATCGTTGGGTAACTAATGTTTCTTAAATACATTGTATATTGGATATCGTTTACATAATAGTCACTATCAAATTTTGCAATGTAATTACTCTTTGTGGATATTAGACATATAATAGGTAGATAGGACTAGTCTAGAGATTAACAAGCATTTGTCTCGCCATTGGGTATATTTTGTAACTTTTTTTATTAATATACTATTTGCCAATTTTTGTTTTAAAAAGAAATATTTAATATTAAAATAAAATGGATATAGATTTATTTTTTTAATGATTTAAAGATATAAAAAAATTAATTTTAAATGTAAAATGTAAAAAATTAAAATTTAGAAGTGAAAATAATTGAGATCTAAATTAGATGTGAAAAAATAAAAATCAAATAAGTAGAGGTGTATTTTGCAACACATTAAGCACATCTGTACACAATGTAGTGTTTAGGCGTAATGAAATATGTGAAAAAATAAAAATCAAATAAGTAGAGGTGTATTTTGCAACACATTAAGCACATCTGTACACAATGTAGTGTTTAGGCGTAATGAAATATGTGATATATTTTGAATGAGATGTGTAGTGTTTATGTGTAATGTAATATGTGATATATAAAAGATTAAAAACTCAAATAAAGATTAATGAAATAATATTTAAGTTTTATTTTTTTGTTAGCTATAATGATATAGATAGAGAGGTGTATGGATTATTTGAATGTCTATAGTTTACTGAAGGAAGATATTATCTTGGTAAGGTTGTTTTTTTATTAGTGTAGGTAGTTTTGTATCTCATTAGATATGAAGAAATGCATATTTTGTGTACCTTTTAGTACTATGTTAGAACTCATAGTTTGCCAAGAAGGTGTGTTGGTGGATTCCGTTAAGATTTTTGTCATTGTGAATTTTCCTTCCCCAACTAGCATTAAGAAATTGTCATCTACTTTAGGACATACTAGCTATTATAGACTATTTTTGTGCAACTATGCCTCTATCAAAAAAACCTTAGAGAAACTATTTAAGAAGGTTGAATTGTTCGTGTGGACTCTTGAGTGTGAAGCTAAACCAAAAGAGAATTAAAATGATTTGAGAAATGATTTGTTGATTTCATGGGGGGGCATTAATCCGTCATTCTAGAGAAGGGTACATGATTACCAACATTGGTTACCTAACCAAATGGGAAAAATTTGAGCCTATAAAGGATTTCTTAATTGATATTGATTTGGATTTCCAAGAGTCTAACCATAGCATAAACCCTATAAAAGGAGTTGTTAGGTCATGATGTTATACTATATGTATTCCAAAGTTTGTAGAACTAAGGACAAGTTTTCTTAAAGGAAAGGCATACTTCACTGAAGAAACTAAGGGGTTTAGATCATAAAATTTGTAATTTCTATGATTAAAGGAAAATGCACATGGCCCTAGATCATTATGCAAGCCCTTAGGAACTAATCTTTGGACCACATATGAATTATGCATTGAATCTAAGATTTGGGACACCACAAATGTGTGTCTTTGATCAAGACAATGTTCAAGATTAAAAAATAGGGGTTTAGACCCTACAAACTTATTACATAGGTTCTCGAAGTAGTGACTGATCTCATGGATTAAGGTGTGGTTTGGAGGAAAAAAGAAAGCATTGACTTGAACAAGCCATTACTCTTATGGCTTCTCGATAATGGACAATGAATCTAACCACAATAGAAGCCTTGCTTGTGCTACTTATACTTTGTTATATGTGGTAATTATGTCTGTAATACATATGTATCTAGGGAGTGTGTAATGTGCATGTAGTTTTAGGGTTTTATAGTGAGATATAACATGTACCCATTATATTGAGTATGCATTATTTGAAACTATATGTTTGTGCAAGATAAAGGGCTACTTAATGTGTATGCCTAATTTTAAGTTAATGCATTTTTTTATTTCAACATAAAATTCCTAGTAATTAATGCATATTGTTTATTCATAACTAAAAAAAATTTATTGATTGTTTTCTAAACTTTATCTTAAAATTAAAAATTCCATAATTTTTTTTTAATTATACATAAAAATAAACTATTTAATAGAACATTTAGACTCGTGATCAACGTACTGTGATGAATTACCATGGTGCCATAGATTCGTTGATGTGGCATAGGAACATCATCGTGCTACCCAAAAACCTAATTGAAATTCACGAATTTCTAAATTCTTTTAACCGATTGGGCCAAATTTGGTAACTATGGCTATTAATGCACAGCTGAGGAGGAGAAGAAGCCATACTAACGTTATTGATTTGATCACACTTGAGACTATGAAAGAATATTGGCTAATATCCTTGGCGTGTGGCCAAACATAGAAGTGATAGGTGATGAGAGGTAAGCGAGAGTCAGCCAAACGATGACATACGATGAAAAACGCAGAGAAAATGTGGAAGAACACAGTCAGTCCTAGAGCCATTAATTTTCCCCATGAATATTCATAGCCGGGACGGGCCATTCTTGGCAACAAGTAGGCTACAATCATACATAACATTACCCAGTTGCCATGTATAATATACAAGTTATTCTTAACTAACTCACCGTACAATTGTTGTCGATAGTCCAAGACCTCTTTTAATAAAGCGGTCTGAGCATTGAGCAAGTTCATATCCTGGATGCTCATAGCACTGAAACATGCCCAGGATACCTGGCAACATCTCCCTGTACAAAGCATTCATTCATGGCTGGAAACTATGGCCACCGCCCATTTGGAACTTTCTTTGAATAACCAAATATCAGCTTTGTAGAGAGTAATTCAACTGTTTTCTTTTTCAAATCCAACCGTTGGTTTTTATTTTTTAATTTGTTGAGGGCAGATGGCATCAACATTTGCTTGCAACAACATTCCTGGGAACATCTCCTCAACATTTTCTTGCAGTGGCAGCAACAAAACCTTTTCCTTCACTTTTGATTATCTTAATAGTTATAGAAATCGAATTCGATAAGATACGAAAAACGTTCATGGGATGATTTTTCTATTGGAAAAAAATTTGGTATAAATTTGCCATTATACTTTTTGAACTGCACAACCCATCATATAGATACAGATTGGAATCGAGGTGCAAACATAGAAGCATCACAAAAACCATTTGATCGTTGTCACCAAATGTTACCCCGACCTGTAAACCCCTCCAATTCTATCCAGAAACCCTAAAGTTCTGGACCATCATCGTGCTACCCAAAAACCTAAACCTATTATGCAGACGAATCCAAATTCATGAATTTGTAAATTCTTTTAACCGATTGGGCCGAATTTGGTAACTATGGTTTTAGTTATCAATATTCTTGCATGCAGTTAACTATATATTTCGTTATAATGTGACTGTTGCAAGGTAATTTTCTTCGCCAGCCCAATCATAGACGTAAGAAAGCATTTCAATCTCCAAACGGTTTTGCAACAATCTCTGATTGAATTTCCCAAGGTGAAACAATGAATCCAACAAAAAATATAGTTTTATTTCTAATTTATGGCTCCTAGATTCTACTAGTAATCCTATTCCTTTATTGATAGTTGTTTTATGGACTTAGTTTATTCAATATTAAGAGAAATATCAGCGTTAAAGTATTTAATGAACTCACTAATATTTTCTATAAAATGACCAGCTCTCACCAACAAAGAAAAAGGACAACTGAAGGGAAAACACTATATATTGGACATATACATTCTGAACATTGTTTCATATTAGTTAAAAATGAACATCCTTCTTCGACCTACTTATGGAAGAGCCCACTCGAACTAATTAATCATTAGTTTGCATGATGGGTCAAACAACAACATGAATCATACTCTATTTTTATTTAATGGAAGTGTTATTTTATTTATGCATGAAAATATGTCTACTATAGGAACACAGGCTCAACTCCTTCATCTTCCAGTGTCAATAAAGCATTTAGGCTTCATATGCACTGCATAGTATGCTAGAAACAATCTTCCATCTTCCAAACAGGGCACCCCTAGTGCTGAGAATAAACTGTCATATCAATGATCTTATAGGCCTTTAGCCAGATGTATATATATATTTTTATAAATTATATCCATTTGTCAGATCATTGATGACCCTATTCGTCAATGGTTCAACTAGAGTAACTTTTTCCTCCTTAGATAAAAATGTCAGACATATAGCATTTTCATCGGTAAATTGTCAATATTGTGATGGAACCATGATTATATATTGTGGAGGATACGTCAAAGGTTTTTAATTTCTTCATCGCTATACCAACATACTAGAGATGAACTACCAAGAAACATGTGTCGCTAATTAGTCTCTCGTACGATGGTCAAACATCGATCTTTCAACATACTAGTGATGACCAAGTGATGTTATTGTGACGAACTACCTGGAAATATTCATATATAATTGGTCGCTCTTACAACGAAAATTCATCTACCATATGACCTACTAGTGACAACAATGTGATGAATTTGGGACAAACTAATTGGGGAACTTTAGTCACTCTTACAATGGATGGGTTCATTGGTATTGCGACGCACTCTTGAATGTCGTAATTGCGGCGAAAGTGACACACAAAAAAAATGGTTTTTTCTTTCATCATACTTGTGACATTGTGGAGAATAACATGCATCGGTATAGCATTAGAAAATGGGCCCAGCGTACTAGTGAATTTTCATTCTAATGCAATTAATCCCAAACACCAACTTCTATCAATCATAGAAGTAAATCTTTCAATAACTAGAGAACATTTTGTATTAGAACTAGATAATAATGATGATAGGTAATTCATAAAAAACTCGTAGTTTTTCTATGTGATTCTCCATTACAGCAATATGGAAATGACAACTTTGTCCTTTTTCATCCCTTTTTCTAGACAAACTGACTATCTCCCAAACTGCACACTTCTGGAAAAAATTAACTAAACCAAAGATATCCATATTGATGAGTATATTAAATGTTAAGTAAATAATTTTTTCCATATTTTTTATCTTAGGACCCTTTTCATCCCAAAAAAATCCAAATATCCCTAAAAATTGGCCTGGAATAGTGGATTTTTCCCCGATTCAGCATCCCCATTCAAAACCCCTTAGAATCTAGCCAATTCCTTCACATAGTATTTTCATGTCTTCATTTTTGACACTCTATACAAGTTTCAATGGTAACTCCGTGCTTGTCACTAAGTTTGATTGTGATCTTTAAAAACATGTAATTTACATTTTCTGGAAAATGAGAGAATAATTGGCCAGTGGCCTTGTCTCGAACTTTTGTATACATTGAAATTGAGAAAAAAAACCAGAAGTTGCATATCAATCCGACTTAATTTGCTCTAGTTATTTCCAAAATCTATTTTTGTATCCAGACTTGGTTTGTTTTTTTAGACTACAGGACAATTTCTCCTTTGCAGTATCCTCCTTTTGTTCATCCATTTTAAATCCCACACATGCATCAATTCTTTATTATGCACTAGCATTCAGTACACGACAGATACATAATTCACATCACCCAATATTTATCACATTCCTCACGCACGAATATTCAGTTCGCACTACTTTTGTATCATGCACCAATATTAAATGCGCACAAAATTTTATACCACACACCAATATTTTTTGCACGTGAAATTTTATATTGTGCACCAACATTCAATGGACACAATTTTTATATCATGAACAAATATTCAGTGCGCATCACGCACCCATATTCAATGTGCATGACTTTTTATACTGCGCACCAATATCTTGTGTGTGGGACTTGTTATACTATGCACCAACATTCAATGTGCATTGCACACCCATATTCAGTGCACACAAATTTTTATACCATGCACCAATATCCTCTATGTGCGACTTGTTATACCATGCACCAAAATTCAATGTGCACAACTTTTATACCATGTAACAATATTTAGTGCGCATCATGCACCCATAATCAGTGCACGTGACTTTTTTATAATGCACACCAACAATAAGTGTGTGGAATTTTGTATACCGTGCACCATTATCCTATGTGCGCGACTTGTTATACCACACACCAACATTCAATGCGCATAACTTTTATACCACGCACCAATATTCAGTGTGCATAGTATGAATTCTACATTGTGCAACATAAATATTGAGCACAGACAAGTCCTTTTCTCCTTATTTTCCAACTTGTGACCATTGCGACCATTGTGACAAAGTCTCACTCGCCTTCTTCCCAGAATTCGACACAACTCAAACGCTGAGATGACGAGCTTACCAAATTCACGTTGATCTTTGGCCCATACAAGTATGGTGTTGAACCAAAGGATCTTATACCATTCTATAACATTCCCCAACTTAACCGAGGAACATTACTAGTGGAAAATACACATAAATTTGAAAATTTTCTTCTAATTAACATTTTGTAGCTTATCAGATACAAATTATACATAGAATTAAGCATTCCAGATAACATTATTTAAATTCAGCTACATGATTCCTACCAACATGAATGTCATTCCCACATAGAGACAGACCATGCACATAAAATCCTTTGTACTATGCACGATAACTAATTACAGCGCACAAAAAACCGGCTTATTAATGCACATGGAAACTATTCCCAGTGCGCACGATAATTCGAGCACCATGTCAGAATCCTGTTGTCGTTACTACTAAATTTGACTCACATATGAAATTAAGTACAAAATTGTGAACAACATGACATACAAGCTCATGAAATTGTCCATACTAGTCAAACAGGTAAATGCAACTAATAAATTTTACCACAACAACATAAAATTCATTCTCGTGAACAGAGTGAAATGCATAATAGTTAAACTCATAAATTAACACACAAAAACATGTAAACAATTATCTTTTTAAAAATGGTTTTGCAATCAATTGCTTGGGAAGGACGTTCCACCCAACCATAGAATTTTTGTTCCAAATCCAAACAACAAGTCACCTGAGTTGTGTATAGGAATCCATAAGAAAAGGGTCTCTCTCATAGTCCACTCACAACTCAATATCCCACAACGCATTGGTATTCTCATACAACTATCCCAAATTTCCCCTAGATATCTTCCTCTGGACTTGCCCAACTCAAGGAATGTGCCCCTTCACTGTTGTCAATCCATCAAGTGTCCCATTCATTTATCAGGGTTAGTCTAGCACATGTAACTAGGAATCTTCTGACTAGGAACTCGCTGCCAGGAAGCCT
>JASDQU011508218.1:1249-11541 GCA_032191745.1 Picea mariana
TCCCCTTGTGTCTGTGTCACCTGGGAGGTATTGTGTGATATTGCTCCCCTTGAAGTTTGTGATGTTATTTTAGGACAACCATATTTGTGGAAGCATCATGTTGTGTATGAGTCTAGACCCCGTAGTGTTATTATTACTTTGGGTAGAAAATTGTACATGATACCAGAGGTAGCACTGCCTACCACTATTTCTTTAATCATTACTAAGCAATGCAGTAAGGTCATTTCAAAAATCGAGAAGTTTGTCTTCGTTGTGATCCGTGCTCACAGTGAGCAGAAGGTCACCACCACATCCTTGGACTCTACATAGAGCCTCTCTTTTTAGTAGAAGCAAGTGGACGAGATTGTCGAAGAATACAAAGACATATTCTCATCACCCATCAAGGTACCGACTCACTACCAAGTCAAGAATCCAATTTATCTGACCCCCAGTGAAAATCTACCTAATGGACCTATCTATCATCGCTCGTTGATGGAAAATGATGAAATCGGGAATCAGATACAAGAGATTTTTCAAAAGGGGCACATCAGACCCATCTCCTCCCCTTGCAGAATCCCAATTGTACTAGTGTAGAAGAAGGACAAGACTTGAAAAATCTGCATTAATAACAGAGCCTTAAAAAAAATCACAGTCAGGAATCGGTACCCCATTCCCAGGATCGATGACCTTCTTGACCAACTCAAGGGGGAAAATTTCTTCAGCAAGATTGACCTAAATTTTGGCTACCACCAGGTTCCCATCGAACCAACTGATGTATGGAAGATAACCTTCAAATCTAAAGAAGGTCTCTTCGAATGGTTGGTCATGCCCTTTGGCTTAAGAAATGCACCAACCACTTTCATGAGGTTGATGGATGATGTATTGAGACCCTTCACCAACTCCTTTGTGGTGGTATATTTGGATGACATCCTCATCTTCAACAGAACTTGGGAGGATCACATGTGACATATTCAACAGGTTTTGAGCACTCGGTGGCAGCACAAACTATATGAAAACTTGGAAAAATACTCTTTTGGAATGAACAGGGTCCAATACTTGGGATACATTGTTGATGAGGATGGAGCACATGTTGTTCCAACTAAGATCCAAGTCATTCGTGACTAGCTATCCTCGACCACACTAACCGAGCTTCAAAGCTTCTTGGGACTAGCCAACTTCTACCGATGGTTCATGTTGGGATTCTCCCATATTGCATGGGCCCTCTTCCAGGTGACCAAGGGTGGTGGCAGAGAAACGTTCATGTGGGGGAACGAAAAACAATGAGAATTCTATGATCTGAAGCATCTCTTGTGCTCATCTCCAGTACTCTCCTTGCCTGATCTGCAACAACTATTCGAGATTGAGACTAATGCATCTGACTATGTTGTAGGCGCAATTATCACTCAGCATGGTCATTTGGTGGAATACCATAGTGAGACACTCTCAGATACTTTCTAGAAATACCCCACCTATGACAAGGAAATGCATTCCATTGTACAATCCTGTCGTCAATGGAAACATTACATTTTGGGAAAAGAGACGATCATCCACACTGATCACAATCCTCTGCAGTTGATACAGACATAGGGGAAATTGCAGAATGACCTCCATCAAAAGTGGCCCACCTACCTGCAATAGTTCCATATCAAAATCAAGTATAAGAAAAGGATCTCAAATCATGTCACTGACTACCTCAGTCGACCTCCTGTAGCTGCACTCACAACTATGCTCCATTCCTATGGACATGAGACATCTGAGTGGCCCCAACTTTATCAACAAGATCTGGACTTCGCAGCCACCTATCAACTCTTGGGTACATGAACAAGTGCCAACTATTTTCACATTCAGGACGGACTATTATTCCATCTGGTCCATCTCTGTGTTCCTATAAGCGAGTGTGGAAAGCTGATTTTGGAAGCCCACTACAGTCAGATGGTAGGACATTTTGGCGTGGAGAAAATTGTAGTTGTTATTCATAAACATTTTTATTAGACAAAACTTTGATAGGACGTCAAAAAGTATATAAGATCTTGCATTGCTTGTGCCATTTCCATGCCAGCATCAATAAGCAAGGCTTATACACCCATATTCCTACTCTTGAAAATCCTTGGGAATCCATCTCAATGAATTACATGTATGGACACCTCAGAGATCGCAGAACAATTGACACCAACAGAGATCAACCATGATTGCATGGAATAAGCGCCCACTGATCAGATAGTGGACACACAGGTCAAGGGCACTTGCCAATAGACGATCCAAATTTATCGGGTTGTCAAGGAAGGGAAGCTCCTACACCAAGGAAAGTGGCTCACTTAGGGCTAAATCCAATAGAAGTTTCCTCACCTGATGGGGGTTTTCAACGCAATGGAGACCATTACTTCCTAAGGGGGAAGGATTTATCAAGGTGGATATTGGTGGCCAACCACCTATTCCAACTTGCTCCTCTTGTCCATTTTTAGTTCAACACGTTCTTCTGTACTTCTTTGTAATTGTGGGTTTGACACTTTTGGGGCTTTCTGAATCCCTACACATCTTCCAGGTGGATACTGGTGGCCTCTCACCTAATCCAACTAACTTATTTTTTATGTTTTCATGTTAGCACATCTTGTTGTACTTTCAAGGATGTTTTGGATCCCTAAACAGTTTTTTTTTTGCTCACCACAGTCAAATTGTAAAAAAAGTTAGATTTTGAGGGCGTAATGTTTAGTTCTCTGAAAGACTTTTCCAACGGGCTATCACGCATCTAAAACGGATCTCATATGCAAATGTTACGACCCCAGGAATTTGAGGTACCAACTTACCCATAGGGGCCCACATTACTTTTGGCGTTTCACCTCCTATGGTTAGGTTTATGGATGTCTAGGGTTTTGGAATTCATGAGTAATATCAAAAAGGCCTCTAGAGCCTCATTGTAATGATTTTTTGCTCAGACGGATGCGCGTAGTAGCCACATCTCTTCTTAGAGATAGCTACCACCATTTGAGCAAGTGTTTCAGTTCTGTAGTTTCATCCTATTTCATTTATTCAATAGAAGATATTGTTCAATGGATATCTATGTTATTCTTCATATCTATGTGTTTATTGTATTCAATATGTTAATTAGTTCGTTCTGCTCTTAAATCCAGATCAGTGGTATCAGAGTGGTCTGCTCTTCATTTATTTTTCTTGGTGCATGTCCCCAACAAGATCTGGGTACAAGAAGTTGGGACTCGAACTAATCGAGCCATTGCAAGATTGGCCATGGGAGACGAAAAGGAATATGATGGAGAAAAATATAGTATTAAAATGTTGCTCAAGGAAGCCCTCATGTGACAAAGGAAATAAATGATAAACAAAGTTATGTAGATCCTTTGACGACTGCCCACCGGAGAAGCATCTTCATCAAGAAGCCATGCAACCCCCTTCAAGGTACATATAAATTTTGATATTCCATTATTTGAAGGACTGATAGATGTAGATGTTGTAGATAAATGGTTGAATCTACTCAAAGGGTATTTTTCAGTCCACAATTTTTTCAATAGGGAAAGATTACTTTTGCACTCCTCAAGGTCGTCCCCCATGTTAAGGACTAGTGGGATACTTACTTTGAGCAAAGGGCTGTAGAGGAATTTGCAATATTTGTGGTGGCCCCTACATGGGATTCCTTCTGGGATGCCATTAAAGAACAATACTACCTTGTTGGAAGCTACGAAGACTCGTACACCAGATGGACCACCCTCCATCAAGAAAGGGACTAGACAGTACCAGATTTCACCAATATTTTCCATACCCTATGCACCAAATTGTGTATCAAGGACTCTGAGCGCCATATGGTGCTCAAATACCATGGTTGTTTGCACAGATACATTCAAGCATAAATGGAGTTTCTAGACATCGCCTCATTGGGCACGACTTATAGATGCTTTGTCAAGATCGAGCAAAAATTTAAGTAGAAGAGGCAAGAGTTTGGATCTACGAACTCCTCATAGACAAAGCAGGGAAAAGGAAACCCAAACCCACATGACAAGGGACCGAGCCGAGATGGCCGCTCTCAGGACAACTAGTCCAAGATGCAACACAAGAAGGGCAATGAGAAGATGAATAAGGACACATGGAAATGGTGTGAGTACTATAAAATTCCTTGGAACAACATTGAAGAATGTCTCTCCAAGCAATCACTCATGGCTGAGATGAAGGCTTTCGAGTCAGAGGTTGATTCTGATTTTGAATCAAATCTCGAATGAGAGAAGCAGATTATCGATGTTGAACTCAGTGCCACTATCACTACCACCAAAGTTTGACCAAGTGAACCAGAAGAACCAGAGGAAGGGGAATGCCTCTTTCACTCACAGATGTGGGTAAAGGGGGCTCCACTTCATTTCATTGTCTATAGAGGTAGTCAGAAGAACCTAATTTCAACAGAGGTCATCAAGCGGCTAGACCTGCAAAAGACACCGCACCCGCAAGCCTACACCATTGGCTGGCTTCTCCAAGGAAGAGATCTTTGTGTCAGCCAACAGTGTCATCTGCCTTATGGAATCAAGCATTTCAAAGACAAGGTATTGTGTTATATTTCTCCCCCTGAAGTTTGTGATGTTCTTTTAGGAAAACCATATTTGTGGAAGTGTCATGCTGTGTATGAATCTAGACTCCATAGTGTTATTATTACTTTGGGTAGACAAATGTACATGATACCATAGGTAGCGCCGCCTACTGCTATTTCTTTAATCTCTGATAAGCAATGTAGTAAGGTCATTTCATAGACCGAGAAGTTTGTCTTCTTTGTGATCTGTTCTCATAGTAAGTAGAAGGTCGCTGCCACATCTGTGTCCTCTAAAAAGAGCCTCTCTTTGCAACAAAAACAAGTGGACAATATCATGGAAGAATACAAAGACATCTTCTCCTCACCCACCGGGGTACCGACACACTGCCAAGTCAAGCATCCAATTAATCCAACCCTCGGTGTACCTCTACCTAATAGACCAGTCTATTGTTGCTCGCTGATGGAAAATGACGAAATCAGGCATTAGATCCAAGAGCTCCTTCAAAAGGGGCGCATCAGACCCAACTCCTCCCCTTGCGGAAGCCGGATTGTACTAGTGCAGAAGGATGGGAATTGGCGACTCTAGACTGATTACAGAGCCTTAAAAAAATTCACAGTTAGGAATCAGTACCCCATTCCTAGGATTGATGAACTTCTTGACCAACTCAACGGGGAAAAGTTATTCAACAATATTGACCTAAATTCTAGCTACCACTAGGTTCACATTGAACCAACTGATGTATGGAAGATAGCCTTCAAATCTAAAAAGGGTCTCTTTGAATGGTTGGTCATGCCCTTTGGCTTAACAAATGCACCGACTACTTTCATGAGGTTGATGGATGATATATTGAGACCCTTCACCAACACCTTTTTGGTGGTATATTTGGATGACATCCTCATCTTCATCAGAAWTTGGGAGGAGCACATGCAACATATTCAAYAGGTTTTGAGCACTTTGCGGCAAYACAAGCTATATGCCAACCTGGAAAAATACTCTTTTGGAATGAACAAGGTCCAATACTTGGGATACATTGTTGATGAGGATGGGGTACATGTTGATCTGGATAATATTCAAGTCATCCGTGACTGGCTACCCCCAACCACACTGATTGAGCTTCGAAGATTCTTAGAACTGGCCAACTTCTACCGATGGTTCATGTTGGGATTCTCCCATATTGCATGGGCCCTTAGCCAGGTGACCAAGGGCGATGGCAAGGCAAATTTTGTGTGGGGGAAGGAACAACAATGTGATTTGATGATATGAAGAATCACATGTGCTCAGCTCCAGTACTCTCCTTTCCCTATCTACAATAACCATTCAATATTGAGATTGATGCATCTGACTATGTTGTATGCATAGTTCTCACTCAGCACGGTCATCTGGTGGAATACCATAGTGAGACACTCTCAAATATTGTCCGGAAATACCCGACCTATGACAAGGAAATGTATTCCATTGGACAAGCTTGTCATCAATGGAAACATTACATTTTGGGAAAGGAGACGATCATCCACACTGATCACAAGCCTCTGCAGTTCATACAGACACAGGGAAAATTGTTGAACAACCTCCATTAGAAGTTGTCCACCTACCTTCAATAGTTTCATCTCAACATCAAGTATAAGATAGGGATCTAAAATCATGTCGTTGACTTCCTCAGTAGACCTCCATTGGCTGAACTCACCACTGTGCTCCATTCCTGTGGACATGATACATCTGAGTGGCCCCAACTTTATCAACAAGATCCATACTTCGTCCATCCACCAAGCAAGCAAATGACTACGTATTTGTGGTCGTTGATCCATTTTTGAATATGGTCATCCTCATAGCCTGCAAGAAGAATATCACAGTGACAGATGTTGCTAATCTCTTATTCAAACAAGTGTGGATCCATTTTGGGATACCACATAGAATCATCTCCGATCAGGACAACAAGTTCCTCAACACATTTTGGTCAAGTCTCTGGTCACTGCTGGACACCAAGCTCATGAAATCGTCAATCGGATGATTGAGCACATCCTAAGCATGTACAACTCTAAGCATCCATGTACATGGGATGAGAGTCTCCCCTATGTTCAACATAGTTACAATAGGGCTCTGCACAACTCCAACGACCATAGCCCATTTCAGGTGGGGCTGGGATTCCAACCCTTGGGTCCCATTGATGTTGCACCACCTCTTGCCACCACATAGACAAACTCTTACCATGATCAGTCTGTGATCGATAAAGTCACCATATTCATTGAGCAGATTCAACACATCCACCAACAGGTCCAGGAGATTTTCCAGAAATCCAATGTTAAGTACAAGCAATGTCATGATCCACACAGGGTTCCACAACAATTTCAGGTTGGCGACAAAGTATGGTTACATTTGCAGAAGGAGTATCTTACAGGGCCCCATCTGAAGCTCCGCCCAATTTGCTATGGGCCTTACACTATCACCAAGGTTGTGGGTATCAATTCTTTAGAGCTCAACACTCCACCCTTCCTTGGCCTACAACCAGTGTTCAATGTGGACCTCCTTTGGCCATATTTTCCACCAATATTGGACACCTTAGAGATCGCAAAACAACTGAAACCAACATAGTTCAACCCTGACTTCATGGAACCAACATCCACTAATTAGATAGTGGACACATAGGTCAAGGGAACTTGTCAACAAAGGATCCAACTTTATTGAGTTGTCAAGGCAGGGAAACTCCTACACCAAGGAAAGTGGCTCACCTGGGGCCAAATCCAACAGAATGTTCCTCACCTGATGGGGGAACTCAACGCAATGGAGACCATTTCTTCCTATTGGTGGCCACCCACCTATTCCAATTGGCTTCTCTTGTCTATTTTTATTTCAACACGTTCTTTTGTACTTCTTTGTAATTGTGGGTTCTACACTTCTGGGTCTGTTTGAAACCCTACACATCTTCCAGGTGGATACTGGTGGCCTCTCACCTAATCCAACTAGCTTGTTTTTTATTTTTTCATGTCAGTACATCTTGTTGTACTTCCAAGGATGTTTTGGATCCCTAAACAGTGTTTGTTTTTCTTTCCACTTTCAAACTATAGACAAAGTCATATTTTGAAGGCGTAATGTGTAGTTCTTTGAAAGACCTTTCCAACGGGCTATCACACACCTAAAACGAAGGTCATATGCAAAAGTTACGATCCCGGGAAGTTGAGGTACCAACTTACCCATAGGGGCCCACCTGAATTTTGGCGTTTCACTTCCTAGGGTTAGGTTTTTGGATGTCTAGGGTTTTGGAATTCATGATTAATATCAAAAATGCCTCTAGAGCCTCATTGTAATGATTTTCTGCTCAGACGGATGTGCATAGCAACCACATCTCTTCTCATAGATAACTACCACCATTCGAGCAAGTGTTTCAGTTCTGCAGTTTTACAGTTTTAGCCTATTTCATTTATTCAATAGAAGATATTGTTCATTGGATATCTATGTTATTCTTCATATCTCTATGTTTATTGTATTCAATCTATTGATGAGTTTGTTTTTCTCCTAAATCTAGATCATGTAATACAACAAAAAATTAATTTATTATAAATTATTAAATTTCCACCAAAACCTAATACATGTAATAAGTATGTGAACCCCCCAAAAGATGGGACAAATATCACTAATGAGTCACTAAAGATCACTACTCAGTCACTAAGTATTTTCAACATCTTAGAGAGCACAACACAACAATATTGTTCACTTTTAAAAAAATAATAATTATATTATATTATTTTTAAACTTATATTTAAGACGACATTGTTTTCTATTTACTCAATATTATATTAATTTTTTAAAAGGGACACGTGTCAACTCCAAGTTGAGCATGGAATGATTTACACATCTCCCCATACTCAATGTAGAATGAGCTTACGAGGGCAACAAATCTAGTATGAGAAAATTATTATCTTGTTCTTTTCCAAGAAAACTTGAACATTGGTGGTTCTAAACTATCCATACATAAACTAGTGTTGGGTTTGGTCAACTACCATATTCATTACAAAACGTAAATCATGTCTTTTCTTTACACACATCTTCCATAACTTCTAAATTAAACCATAGTTTCATGCCACACATAACTTCCACATTCTCATCTCAAAATTTGAGATTTGTCAATCCAGATTCACGGTTCAAACAATTCTACATCCTTATTGTAGAATTTTCTTAGCTCGAGGGTTATGCAGCTCTATTATAGAGTTACCATAGTTGAGTTGTAGTCTTTCTATATCATACGTGTAGCATACAACTTGTGCAGTATTTCTGCATGTGGTTAAGAGTACCTAACTTATTCTACTTATCATCAAATAGTCAACAAAATATAATAAAATACAAGCCAATAAGTACCCCATGCCAAAAGTTTCACTTGAGCACAAAAAGGGTAAGTAAAGGCTATAAAGGTGGATGAAAAGTATGTAAAAGATGCGAAAAATTGGATAAAAGGATGGCAATATTAGGGCTTGTTAAATACTAGTTCAACCAAGGTGATTGGAGTACCTTACCCTTGTCTAGAGAATGAGAAAGGGAGGAAATAAAGAAGTAACAAAAAAGGGTAATAAATATTAATATTCAAACCAAATTAAAAAGGGGTTTTAATTTATGTGCAATGTTTCAAGTGTCAATCAATTGGGTTTAGCTCAAATGGTTGGGAGGAATTATTAATGGAGATATCTCAAGTGAAGAAGCCACACTACAAATAGGTTATAATTATTTTGATTTCTTGGTGTTTTTAATTGGCCATTTCTTTCTTATATATTTTGGGAAATTGTATAGACTGTTGATTTGAGATCTCTCAATGAAGGAGAGAATTGAAGAACAAATTGTTTATATCTCTATCAAAGTTAGATCTCCTTGATTTGTAAAAATATCTCCTTAGTTCAAAGTTAGATCTCCTTGATCTCTAAAGATATATAGATATGATTTGTGAATATTAGAGATCTGGTGTAATATTCCAGATATAAAAAGTATGCAGAACAGAAATAAAATGCTAAAAAATGGTAGATGAACAACAATATAACTAGAAAAATGCCACAATAATACCAAAATGATACCAGAATAACACCAGAAAGAGCACTTCGATTACTGAGAGCAATGTTCACTTGTCTCTTCGAGGGGTCAACCTCCAGCAGAGAAGAGCTCTATTACAATAATATCCAAGACAAAAGATCTCATACGCTTGACTCCTGTTTATACTAAATATGTCTATCAAAAGAACCATCTAGATGAATATCATTCTAGAAGCGAAAGCTTCTATTAGGTCTTCTTACATTCTACTTATTCTTCCTTATTGCTAGGACTTATTAATATTGAACTTTATTACATCAAAATATTTTATTCTACCTACATGAGGGGTTAGGTCCCTAACATGTCCCCCCCCTTAAAAACAAACTTGTCCTCAAGGCTTGAGAGGTGGAAATGTCTACAGAATGGTAGCTGGTTCCCAAGTGGCATCGGCTGGGGTTGTATCTTTCCATTGGACTAACACTTCCTTGATGGTTCTCTGATGCAGGAGACACTCATGCTGGTCCAAAAATGTGTGTGGTTGTAGCCAAATGGAGCCTTCTTCGTCCAACTCGAGAATGTTGGTTTGAGTTTGTCACTTAGTTCCAATCACCTTCTTTAAGAAGGAAACATGAAAAACTTGATGTGGCTTAGAATGACTGGGCAAAGCTAACTAATAGGCCACCTGTCCCACATGCTTGAGAACAATATAAGGACCATAAAATTTGGGTGCCAGTTTTTGACAATGGTCAGCCTTGAGGGATTTTCAGTTGTAAGGTTGCA